>OX578152.1:128165930-128429878 GCA_951213105.1 Amaurobius ferox
CGGTCTGGGTTTCAACAATCAACAACAGAGAGCCAGGCGATTTATATTTCGATGATGTCATTTGAATCAAGTTTGTTTTTTTCGATGAAGTTTTAAATTTTTGAATATAATTAATTATTGCAGTATTGTGATATATTACCCCTGAATGTATCACACTTTAGAGATGTTTAAATCAAATTAAAGTTGGAAAGTGTTTCATTATCAATGCTTTATGCATGATTGATCCTTCTTGTGATTTCTTAATACTTTTCGTTGTTGAGTAAACCTGTGAGAAATAAACCATGGTGATAGTTTCCATTGAAATTCATATTTCAAACCTGCAATTTTCAAAAGTTCATGTCTTCACGTTTTGAACCAACTATTTCCAATCTTTTTCGTTGGGAATCATAGAGTTAGAGAGTAGAACTCCTAGGAGTAGTTTCGTTTTCCATTAATATCTCGACAACTCCTGGTCTTAGAAATTCAAAACTAAATTTATGGGTGGCTATTTTAAAGATACCCACCATATTTAATTAAATTCGGTTTAGCCGTTCTCATGTGATGATCAGACAAACAAAAGTTTTGTTTTTCACTAATATCTCGAGAACCACTGGTCGCAGAAACTCGAAATGTAGACTAAATTTTAAGTGGGGCTATTTCAAGACTACCCACCAAATTTCAATAAATTCGATTCAGCCGTTCTTCTGTGATGTTGGATCATACATATATACATACTTTTCTTCCTTATATATATAGATGATATAAGGAAGAATCTTTCACATAAATTGCTGATAATTAAATAACCATTTTGATTTCTTAATACTTTTCGTTGTTGAGTAAGCCTGTGAAAAATAAATCATGATGATAGAGTTTCCATTTAAGTTCATATTTAAATCTGTGATTTTCAAAAGTGACTAATACGTTCAATAAACTCCCACAAAACTCTAATAAAGATTTAATCGACTTTCACGTTAAAACCAACAATTTCGAAACTTTTTCGTTGGAAATCATGGAGTTAAAGAGTAGAACTCCTAGGAAAACGTTTTGTTTTCCATGAATATCTCGAGAACTCCTGGTTTTAGAAAATCGAAACTTCAACTAAATTTAGGGGGGGGGGGGGGGCTATTTTAAAGCTGTCCACCAAATTTCATTAAATTCGGTTCAGACGTTCTTTCGTGATGATGAGACAAACAAAAGTGTTGTTTTTCACTAATATATCGAGAACCACTGGTCGGAGAAACTCGAAACATGGACTAAATTTTAAGTGGGGCTATTTCAAGACTACCCACCAAATTTCATCAAATTCGGTTCAGCTGTTCTCCCATGATGTTGGATCATACATACATACTTTTCTTCTTTATATATATAGATATATATATGTAATAATAAAATTTAATTTCCATAATAAAAACTTCATCGGAATCCTTTAACCCTTTAACGTATTCGTGGCAGAGAAAACTGTACCCTAAAAGACGGGTGCCATGTACGCGCGTTTTTATGTCAAACGTTTTTATTTGTCTACTAGATAGGAAGGATCCAATTAATCATTTCTCCATTTGGAGTGGTGAAACATGGTTTTGTAATATAAACAAATAGAGCACTTCTCGTAGCATCAGCTATTTTATAATTGAGTTCCGGTTCTTGTTTTGATTTCAGCTTAATGATTTCGTTGGTGAATCATAGGAATATGAGAGTATTTTTTTTGGGGGGGGGTTTTAGAGGCAGTGAAATTATTTGTTTTTTTCGAATAAAAGAATGGGAGCAACTAACGAGTATTTTGTATTCAGATTTGTATGAAAAATATACATCAAATAGAAAATAAATATTCCTTTTATTCCTGAAAAAAGTAGACTTCTGTGTTCAATAAGTGATTTTTAGTGAATTTTTTTAGAGAGTTAGGCTTAGTGCAAAAAGTTTGCGGTCCTTTGGGAACAGTTCGAAAGCGAAGAGCTCCATCCTTTGGGCTGAGGCAGTTCCGGAATGCCACCATCGCGAAAGGGTTAAAGTCTGGTTCCAAACAAGTAGACCTGTAACATATAGCGTTGTCTCCCATTCGTTTTGGGGATGCTTGTTCTTGTGTGACAAGCTCCAGACATTCTTTTACTCCCAGCACACAGCGTCCTCAAAATGAACGGGAAACAGTACATCCCTGTTTCTCACGCATCCTTGACCCACCGTGCAATCAAAACAATATCTGGCTTCTGTCCGTTATTTGAGCTGTAGATACTCTCTTCAATAAACAAAACAAAAAAACACTTTCAACTTCAAATATAGTTTTAAACAATCCGTGTTACAGAATTATTTCTGAAAAGAGTCAATATTTGTCGAAAACGATTGGCTGTAACCGAACGAAAATGTATGTATATTTTTTGATGACACAATACACTGGCATCAGGAGGGCAATGACTCACAGGAGGATTTTGAAGTGCAGAGAAATTTGGAGTGCGCAATTGCATAATTACTACCACATCATTTAAAGAGGGATTGCCTTGTGGAAAAAAAGAACTTTTAGATTTACGATTTTTTTGTTTTGACTCACCGTATAAGTTGACTCCCCCCCTCCCTCTCTCTCTCACACACACACTATGAAGCCTCTTTTTTGTCACAAATTCCTTGACTTATGCGCAAGTATTTATGGTATGTGGCCTAGCGGGGAAAAAATTTATAAAATAGAAATTTAGTGGAAGTAACAAGTAAAAACAGTTTAATGAAAATCTGAGTGGGTGGGCGTCATTTCAAAATTTAATTGGGTGATATGATATGGACTGACCCTCTAGTTCTTTATTGATTGACTTACCTTTATAGTTACTAAAAATATTAACAACCAAAATGCCACCAGTTTCCTGTCATAGTCTTTTAGATTATACTTATAAGTTCAATAAATAAATAGTAAAAAAAAAAACTACCCTGATAACTCGTGTCTCATGCCACAATAGTTAATTAATAATGATGTTTTTGCTAGTTAGTTAATTCTACAATAGTTAGTTAATAAAGAGGTTTTTTTTATTATTGTCTCACAAAAGTCATACCTGTCAACCTGAGAAAATTGGAATGTGTAATTTTGAGTGAATGACATTTATAATGATATTTTTTAACTACATGCACAAACGACACTTCTAATGAATTTAACTATGTACAAGTACCTGCATTAAATATCAGACATAGTATTGATAGAATATGAAAATTCAAGACACCAATTTTATAAAATTTCAAGACGACAAATTATAAAACAAAAAATTTATAAAGGTTTTATCCGGTGAAAATTACTTTTTAATGAAAACAAATATTTGTTTGGTAAAACACAGGTTTTCACTAAAAAGAGTAACAAATATTGATATTTAATAAAAAAGAAAATATATACACTGAATTATATTCCTGCCAAAATGGTTTCCTTTTATTTGCCTAAATTATTGCTTTAATACCACTTTTTGGAAAACATCCCTTCACAGAGTTCGTACCCATTTTTTAAAATAGAAAAATTTGTATTATGCAAATATAATAAAAAAATTAACCTTAGTAATTAGCCATAATGCGAAAATAAGCTAGTTTAGTCGATCTAATATGCAACATTTAAATGATGGAGATGGGTGGAAAAAGATACTAACGTACTCTCGGCAATTCATGCGATGTAACTGAATTGCGCAATCGCACTGTTTATGTAAAAATAATTAAGAAATTAACCATAATAATTAATCAGAATATGAAAATAAGTTAGTTCAGTTAATCAAAAATGCAATATTTAGAAGATTGATATGGATAGGAAAATTAACCATAATAATTAATCAGAATATGAAAATAAGTTAGTTAAGTTAATCAAAAATGCAATATTTAGAAGATTGATATGGATAGGAAAAGATACTAACAACGTACCCTCGGCATTTCACACGAAGTAACTGAATTGTGCAATAGCACTGTTTATGCGAAAATAATTAAGAAATTAACCATAATAATTAATTAGAATATGAAAATATGCTAGTTTAGTCTATCAAAAATGCAATATTTAAAAGGTTGAGATGGATGAAAACAAGATACTATTGTACACTAGGCGATTCATGATAACAAGCTGAATTGCATAATCGCAGTGTTTATGCGAAATTAATGAACAAAAAAACATTTTAGCGATTTATGCTGAATTAAACAACCTTTGAAGAAGTATATTTATTACTTTCATAAAATAAGCGATCAGGATCTTAATTTACATTACAAGTGGCCGTAAATCTCTGTTAATTTGATTGGCATTAACCGTGCATTTTATTATGGATTTGATACGATCCCGGGAATGGTAGAAATCAGTGCTAAAAAAGAGGAAAATCTGCGTTTCCGAGGAATTATACCATGTCTGGTTAATTGAAAATTTCAAACAATAAAAGCCGGAGAATTTCCCCAGAGATTGATTCCCTAGTCATGTTAAAAAATTCAAATAAATACGGAAATACGTAAAATATAGCAATATATGCATAAAAGCGTAACGAGCAGTTAAAATGTGTAAAAGTTGGTAGGTATGCAGAAGTAAGCGATATATATAACAATACTATTTTTTTCTAAAATGTGAACACTTTTATTGATATGTGATAAAAATTAAGTAATGATATGTAGATTGGATACAGAGATATGCCCCCCTCCCTCCTGCCAAGTACTGCCATTAAAAGCAGTCTTGGAAAAATCATGAACATGTAATTTTCCAAAACACTGATATTTTATATCTCAGAAACTACGTGGCCTAGAGAGGAAACATTTTGACATGGAATAATAAGTCGGTGGTAGTAACAAAGAAGTAAAACAAGTTTCATACAAATCTCAGTTGGTGGGTTACATGACCTGGGTGAACTAACATGGAAGTACCCTCTAGGAAGTTTCACGTTTAACACGTGTGGCGACTACAGACTCATTTTTTGTAATATAAGACTTACTTTGATCTGCTGTTTCGGACTTTTCACAACATGAACAGCAAACTTCAGCATTTCCTTTCTGCTGTTATTTAACAGCATGCCCTGCTCTGACTCGTATATTATGCACTTCAAATTATTATTCATAAAGTTAGTCATGGGCTGTACTGTGGGATGCATTGTGTCTTTTTTCTGTGAACCTGAAAAGTATATAGCAAAATAAATTATCTTCTCTGCTATCCATCTTGAAAAACTTCAATATTCGAATTTAATAAATACTAGGAAAACCCTATCGGATTTGACATCTAGCATAAAATATATATACAATAATAATGTGATTAAAATCGAATGCTCTGTTGTTGGCTTGACCATTTCGTTGAGATATAAACTTTGTTTCAGATATAGACAGTGCTACCTCATTTTTAAAATGTTACTTTTGCATAGATACCTCACTGCTATATTTAAATAATGAGCAATAATTGTTTACCTGTAATTATTTAGAAATGTTAACACCTGAACAAAAAATGGCTCGTTCAAATTCCAAGGCAAAATGTTGTAAGAATTCACACAAACAAATATATATCCAAGGTTCAATTTAAAAAATAAATGTACCACATCAGGGATGTATCTAGAGAAATGTGAGTGGTGGTTGATTTTTCAGAACAATTATTAATTGCGAATATAAAATTTCGAAACGAGCTTCGCGTTAATTCGCACACACAAACAGTATCAGTATTGTATACTTTTAAAGAAAAACATTTGATAAAATTGAATATAACTTTTTTTAAATGTAATTATAATATGTATATTTTTTTGGATAAGTGGTGGTCGGCAATTGAGTGGTGGTCAGAAATTCTGAGTGGTGGAAACCCCGACCACCGCCGACCACTGTAGATACATCCCTGCACATAAAACTAAGCTCTTTAATTTATAGTTTGCAGTTTTGAGTAGAGTATTAGTTGAGATCTTGAGTGCTCAGTTAAAAGTTATTAGAAATAATCTTACATAATAAAAGAAAATATTTGTCTGTGTGTGTGTGTTTCTTGTCTGCAGCATAAGAAAATCCAAGCTTTGAGCAGTTACAAAATTCAGAACTAGTTTAGCGTTCAGCTAACCAAGAACCATTAAATCTAATCAATCCTGGTACAATAAGACCTCAGCAAGATTTTTTAAAATTTGAATTAGCTTTTTATTTATTTTATGTTTAAGCACAATTTTGAGTGATTTGCATACAATCTGGTTCCTTGCATACAAACTGGTTAAATATTATCAACCCTGACATCATCAGAAAGATCGAAGAACGTTCTTTCTATGGATCTTTAAACGAAATCCGTGGGACTACTCCTTAATATTTATTTATTTATTTTTAAACACATCAAAATAAACATGCTTTAATTTTTATATTCTTATTTATCTGCATCTAAAATAGGAAGATCAGCACAATGCTGTAGTTTGGCAAAAATATGGGCGTACATCTTTGCATTCCAACAAAATAAATAATGCAAAGTGCTACTACACATGTACTGAAACTAAAGGATTTGTACTGAAATGAAAGGAGATAATGATTTTGGTTCAGACAGATGATTTGGGTATGGAGTAGTGCTTTCTATATCTCTTTTAAGTAGCATATTTAGGACCTGGGCAAAGCCAGTTAATTCATTCTAGTATATACATAAAGCAAACTTAGTTGTCATATTAACATTTGTAGCCATGGACCATAGGTAAAATTAAGACTCTATATTAGCTAATCTTTATAATCGCCAGTTTTAATGCATCAAAATACTAGCATTACTGATTCCTATGTGGGATCTACTGGACAATAACCAACATTTCAAACCTGAAGCATAGAAGTCTATACATATAGAAGTCTATACATATAGAAATCTACCCTATTTGTAATTAGAAAATTAAAAGCACAACAATGTAAATTGTGGGTCCTGCTTAAGACCACAAAATATACCAACCTTCATGGTATAAGGCACTTTTCTCAGCCAAGAGGCACATATATGCCTCATTGGGATCGCCTTTATAGGATGAGGCAAAGAATATCAGACCGTCTTCTGCATGAAGCATCAGTTTTCCACAGTGGTCTGGAACAATTTGATTACTGTTATCCTAGAATTAAAATTACATATGTTATTAGCAATAGTAAGTATAGACACTCACAAAAAAAACTGAAGAAGTGTTATTTCCAGAAGAGGTTAGTTTAAGTTAAGACAATGCAGTACTGGATATTTCACAAGCATCAAAAATTAGACGATTAAGTTCAGAAAAAAAAAATCAAGAGCTTTAATATGCAAAACAAAGAATATTTCAAAGGTGCTGTGTAAGAAATTAGAACATTCATTTACAGAAGACCAAGTAGATAGTAAAATTTCATCTATTTTGTGTAATGAATATACTAATTTAGTTGATAAACTAAAAGAAAAATGCCAGTAATGAACAAAAAGTAAAAATTATCAGTTTAATGCATAGCTGTTGGTCTAAATCAAAAATATGCAAAGAGCTGCAGGTTTCTGAATACTTCGTTAGGATCAAAGGAACCTTACTTAATATTATATCAAAGGAATATCCTACACTTTTGTTTCAAAGGAGGAAGTGAAATTAAATGAGAATGTGTTGAAATGTAGATTTGAAAAATGTAAATCGGTACCTCAAATGAGACAAAAACACAGATTTTTACCTCTCAGTAAATCCGGCACAAGATGCTACCAAACATCTATATCTTTGGAATATGTATATATTGCAGTAGTAATTTATATTTATGATAAACAGTAGTGTCGTACTGAAATTTTAAAAATGTGTTTTGGAAATGAAGACCTATATCTGTAATCTTCAAGCCACCAAGTCCAAGAATTTCTTTCCAAAAGGCATCCAATGCATAATGAGTTCCTCCATCAAAAGTACTGAGAAAACCCATGCTTTTGGAACTTCATATACTCACAGAACAAAGCTATCAGATTACTGACAAACTCTGTAATGAAATATCATGACTTTACAATGACTATTTTTAATAAAAGGTATCAAAGGTATCAAAGTATGGGTAAGTGAAAATTACGATTTGTTACTCTTAGGACTTACTCATCGCTCTATATCAATAAAAACCAGAAACGTCTCTAACTCCAAATTTTTACTACAATTAGTTATTGCATGTTCCTGGCCACTCAAGTTGCTGCTCATGCTTTAGGGCGAGTCGAGTGGTCTGGGTTTTCGACAGTACTTGATTCTTTGCAAGTTTCAGATCAATCAATTTGCAAGGTTCAGAGTTCCCCCATCAGAGATATTAAGGCTTAAATATTTGTTAATTTGAAACGGTCACCATGTTTGGGACTTGATAAAATAAAAAGGAGAAGTTCCTCAGTCCTGAAATTTCTGCAGCTAAAGCGTTAGGAGCAGGGTAATATATGGTGAAAATTTAAAGATTTAAAATTATTCCCTTCATTATTTTTAAAAAGCCTAAAAACTGTATTTTTAGCTAAACTCATGCTGAATTTCAGCCACTCTTTTGAGTTCCAAGATATTTTAATTTGCTTGAACATCAAAATTCATCAAATTTGTAGTCCGTCATGTTGAAAATATGGCTGTACCAAATAAACGAGCTAGATGAAAAAAAAATTTAAAAATCGCTGAAATATGTAGGAACATTTGTGCAAAATATAAAAATTTTCAAAAATAGTTATGCAACCAAATATCTCCTTTGGGGTGTGAATTTAGATGGAATGACTGTATTATAAACTTAATTCAAGCCACTTTATTCTAGCATTTCAAAATAAAGTAATTATTACTTGAATAGAAGCTTTAGCAGGGACAAACCAACAGCAGAACTATGTGATGCTAAGTACTAAAATTTTGAAAAAAAAGAACTATAATTCCAGAAAAAAGCATTGTTTCCTTACTTACCTCCCCCCATTTAAATATATTTTCATCATTTAATGCAAACTAAGCAAAAACTTCAGAAGAAAAGGTAAATATTGATACATACCAACAGAGGAGTGTTCACAAGAAGACTGCCCTTAGTAATAGCAAATGAGAAAGACAATTTGGTTAAGTTGGCATTATTTGTTTTTTTATGTTTTTCCTTCTGGTGATGGGAATGTTCGAGAACAGACATATACAAGGTCCCCTCTTCTTCTGAATCGGAGTTTGAATCTGTTAAATGAATTATCATGCATTTAAAACAGGAAACATCTTAAGAAACAATGTCATGATTAATAAGATTTATAAAAATATTAAAGAACTTCCTTCAAGGGCATACAATAATTTTACACGAGCCCAGTCTCCACCATCTAAAGGAGAAATGACTTTCTCATTCACTCCTATTCTAAAGCATTCAATTCTACTTGTGAAGCAGTCAGTAACTCAGTACCCCCAAAATATGCATCTTTCGCAGATCTCACACCAGAGCAGTTCTTTTGAAAAGTTGCACAAAAATTAAGTTGGCAGCTGATCTGTTATGGATGCATTTTAATGGTCCGTGTCACTATATACATCATTTTTCTATCTGCAGTATGGTTCAAATGACCGATTTCCTGTATATACTATACTGCCATCCTTGATTTCCATAGGAAATATTGCTATTAAAATCCTAAATTTTGTATCGTTTGAGTTTTAATTGAATTTCAAGTACTAAAAACATGCTCAAATGTCAGCAAATTGCAGTTGAGGTAAGTAAATTTCAACATGATGACTGATGAGTATACAGTGGGTGATACGTTTTCATAGTGTTATGAAAGAAGTACTTCGATTGAGTAAAAATAAAAACTGAATTTATTACTCACAAAATGAAATTTAACAGAAATGAAAATAGCATGCATTGGTGGCTTTGATGCAGCTTACAGAAAATACATCAGAAGAACATCGCTCCAATACTGAGACTAGACATAACACATCGCTTATTCACATAACATAGCTAAAAACGATACAAGCCAAAAACATTACAAGAGCTATCCAAACAAGCTTGATTAAAACATGGCTAATCACAAACTAAATCACATGTCACAGCTTCTCAAGCTTCTTGCCACCCTAAAGTGCCATTACCGGCACTGGGCATTTATACCCATCATCAGTTATGATGCTTCCGGAGTATGCTAATTTCCAGTGATAAGGAAAATTATTCCAGTCAGCTAAGATACAGTCTGCAGGAACTAAAATGTGTTTCAACTAGGACACTAAACAAATATATTCCAAACAGTTCAAGAATTAGTTATTCAGAGACATATAGTGAATTCCAAACAGTTAACCAGAAATATCCAATACTTAAATTTTGACCGTAACACTATCGTGATATGTCATTTGCTTACTTTTGTGGTGTCTAACAGTATTCATAAGAATCTGACAGAAGTTATCTGTTAATCGATAACACAGGGATCATAGCATATTTTCTAAAAATTTTAGGAGCTAATTTTTATTATTTCTATTATTAGTACTGTTTATTTACCTTTTTTTTTGCATAAATAAAAGAATTGATACATAGAATAAACATCAATGACAGAAAACACTTAGTATCCAGTGACTTAGTATCACTTAGTATCCAGTGACCACTTTATTACAGGTATATTTTGTGTAAATATATACATACGTACCCACTATATATATAGGTATGTTAAAAAAATATGAGTTTCGTTTTCAAACTTATATAAACAGAAAAAGAAAATCTTAATATAGTTAACAAAAAAATAATCCAAAAAGCTCAAAATCACATTTAAAAATTTTGAAGAACTGTAGAATAAAACATGGCCTTAAGAGCAAAAATCTAGCTGGTAAGTTAGGATTGCATGCGCCTGCACAGCAGGCAAATAATGCTAATAAAAGCCAATTTATTTTGTGAATTTTGTAGGGAAAACACAGGTAAATATCGCAATTCATGTTTTCCATGAACGTGTGTTCATAAAATTCTTCGTGAACGACTCACTATGTTTTCGGGTGTGAACTGTGAAGTCTTTTCCACATGCATTTTCATGCAAATCCAGTTCCACGCGTACGCAGCTGATTTGTATTTCCGGGGGCGTTTCCAGTTAGGATGACATTCCGGAATGATCCCATCTTCGGATATAAATAGCGAAACTTTCTTGAAAATAATCGTGGTCATCAACTTTTTAACTGGGATTCGGAGTCTGGACTCCGAGCTACTCTTCTTGGAGCTCTCCAAATATGTCGGAAGTTGAAGTTTCGGTAGCGCAGGAACTTGTTGAGATGGAAACTAATGACTAATGCTTCTGTACTTGGTGATGGCGATTTTAATATCAATGCTATTACCATCGATGATGTTAATGCCTGCAGGAAGGAGTTGTTGGATCTTGATAAGAAATGCGTTATCTTAGCCATGAAGGCAGGCAAGACCACAGCGGACCACATGGAGCATGCTGAATGTAAACAGAACAGAGATGCTTTCTACCGAAGACAATCGACGATGGAGAATGCCTGTTCGGTAAGTATATTTAACTTTACAAAATGGTTTCCTTTTTATTTGCCTAAATCATTGCTTTAATACCACTTTTTGAAAAAGATCCCTTCACAGATCTCATATTACCCATTTTTCAAAATAGAAAAATTTGTATTATGCAAATATAATTAAAAAATTAACCTTAATAATTAGCCATAATATGAAAATAAACTAGTTTAGTCGATCTAATATGCAACATTTAAATGATAGAGATGGATGGAAAAAGATACTAACGTTCTCTCGGCAATTCACGCGATGTAACTGAATTGCGCAATCGCACTGTTTATGCGAAAATAATTAAGAAATTAACCATAATAATTAATCAGAATATGAAAATAAGTTAGTTAAGTTAATCAAAAATGCAATATTTAGAAGATTGATATGGATAGGAAAAGATACTAACAACGTACCCTCGGCATTTCACACGAAGTAACTGAATTGTGCAATCGCACTATTTATGCGAAAATAATTAAGAAATTAACTATAATAATTAATTAGAATATGAAAATGAGCTAGTTTAGTCAATCAAAAATGCAATATTTAGAAGATTGAGATGGATGGAAAAAGATACTATTGTACTCTCGGCGATTCATGAGAACAAACTGAATCGTGCAATCGTAGTGTTTATGTGAAATTAATGAACAAAATAACATTTTAACGATTTATGCTGAATTAAACTACCTTTGAAGAAGTATATTTATTACTTTCATAAAATAAGCGAAATAAGTGTTTATGCAAAATTAATGAACAAAATAACATGTTAGCGATTTATGTTGAATTAGACAACCTTTGAAGAAATATATTTATTACTTTCATAAAATAAGCGATCGAGATCTTAATTTACATTACACGCAGTCGTAAATCTCCGTTAATTTGATTGGCATTACCCTGCATTTTAATGGATTTACTACGATCCCGGGAATGGTAGAAATCAGTGCTAAAAAAGCGGTGTTTCCGAGGAATTATAGTATGTCTGGTTAATTGATAAATTTCAAATAAAAAAAGCCAGAGAATTTCTTTAGTAATCCGGAGGCCGGAGAAGTAATGAAAAATCCGGAGTCTTCGGCCAAAATCCGGAGAGTTGGAACATCTGCAATACTCTGAAGCCAGCAAAATACACAGTACTAGGCAGGCTCCACCCCGTGCAGTCAAAAGTTGGATGGTTAGTATATTGGGATGAAATATGCGTTCCATGTAGCCTAGACGGTGGCAGTTGGCCAGAAATGTTTGCGTTGCTGAGCTAATAACTGGTTTTTCCGATCCTTGATCTTTTGAACAAAAGGCAAAAAGTTCTTGGCAAACATCTTGAATTTTATTTGCATTATTTAAATTTTTAAAAAATTCCAGGTACTGGCGCGGTTGCCCGAGAAACCCAGGCAACTCATCCAAGCCTAATCGTCCCCTTAAAACGTAACTCTAACCCTGATCAATATTCAAAAAGCTTAGGACCCCCCCCCCCCCCCACTATAGACCTGGGAATCAAGGTCGTTCATTTCAAACTGCTGGCGTCACCAAAAACTTCATCTGTTTTAACTGGACGTACACAGGAACCTACACCCCCCCCCCCCCCCCCCAAATTGTTATCAACCGTAGCTTGGCCGAAAAAGTCAACCAAAGCCCTGTAAAAGCTGTAAATGAAGTAAATACCCCAAATTTATCAAAATTACAAAGGATTCCCAGAGCCTCTAATCAGAAGCCAGCAATTCCTTCTGGCAAAATCATCGACTATAAGGCATTCCATTCGTCCCTAATGGCCATGAAGAATACCCATAACAAGGATATTTTACTAAAAGCTTTTAGCTAAGTGCTACCAGATCTGAGAGAGGCAACAATGGAGATAGATATGATATTTCATATCTATCTGCGCTATGATGAGCTCTTAGGATAATTGCATGCCGGAGTATTGCTTTTTCCCTCTGAGTTGGAAAACTGCCATCATCTGCCCCTTTCCAAAACCCAATCAAAATCTTACATTGGTCGAAAATTGGCGACCAGCAGCCTTCTTTCAAATTTATTCAAAATCTACGAATTGGTGTTGCTTAGACGTTTGGATAGTTTGTGCAGACTCAACAACGTTTTAATACCTGACCAGCATGGATTTCGGTCTGCTCATTCCACGCAATCCCGACTCTTGCGTGTTGTTGAAACTATCCACACAACAGGCAGTATAACCTATCCTAACAACAGACAGTATACTAGCATTGTCTTTTTTGACATAGCTACAGCTTTTGATAAAACATTAATTTCTGGAGTAATTACCAAGCTGGCGTGACATGGAATCTCAACCCAACTTTTGACCATCATCAATTCGTATATCTCACTAATCGCTCTTTCCGTGTACGAATTGATCAAACTCTCTCTTCTGTCCGACCAATCAGAACTGGGGCACACCAAGGAGGGAACTTGAGTCCCCTTCTGTTCAACATCTTCATCAACGATATACCAAGCGTACCACAAATCAAGCTCGCAACCGTTGCAGATGATACGGCATTGATAGCGCGAAGCTACTCACCACAAAACTCCATCAACACGTTGCAAAGCTACATTAAGCACAGCCTTGAGCACTGGCTCGTTACTTGGAGAATTAAAATTAACGCGACCAAGAGTGCAGTTTCTATCTTTAAACCTAACTACCGAGAACTAAATCATAATTTCGCCCTCAAAATTTTCAACGAAAATATTCCTTTCGAGCACTCCGTAAAGTATATGGGAGTCACATTAGATGACCATTTAATTTACGGAGAGCATATAGAAACTAAACTGCTCAAGATTAATAAAACCTATCGTTCCCTCGTCCCACTTCTAGGTAGAAAATCCCACCTTTCCCTCCCTAATAAACGGCTGATTTACAAACAAGTCATTGCACCGGCATTTTTGTATGCCAGCATCTACTGGGGTGCCAGAGCAAAATGCCATATTCAGAAATTGCAAGTTTTCCAAAATAAAGTCCTTCATTGCATCATTAAAGCTCCTAGGTACTTTTAAAATGAAGTAATTCATCACGACCTCAAAGTCTCTGGCATTGCAGAACAGGTTCGGAAATTCAATCAATATTTTTACAAAAAAAAACTTTGTATGAGACCCTGTATGAGAGACGTTGTATGAGCAGACCCTGAATGAGAGACGTTGACAAAACTTACGCTTTGACCTTGTTTTCCTCTTGCAGGAAATGTAGAGCAAGGCATCTTCTACTTGATTCGCAGCGAACTAAGTGGAAGAAAGCGAGGTTTATTGTTCCCCAGGACAGAGTCTCCTAGAGTTTTCCGTTCCAAATTTATTTTTAGTTGAAGTATTAAACTAATTCCTGTTTGCTCTCTCTCGACTTCGGTAGATGGCGTCACAGATGTTCACTTCAGTGAACGGAGGTGGTCCCGGCTACAGATTCTGAGCGGACCAATAGCTTTTCAGGTAGCTAGCATTTGCCAGCGCCCAAGACGCCAGCCCAGTACTTACAAATATACTTCTTTCCGTTGCTGACCTTGTATATCTCTACTGTTTTGTACTTAACAAATCTCCATTAAATCTCAAACTTAATTTCTTGATTTATTGATTAATTCCTGTTTCCTTAAACTTTTAATTTTATTCTTATTTTTTATTTTTATTCTTTAGCCGTTATAGCCTTTGCAGACTTTGTTTTCCCTTGCTGAAATTTAAATTTCTGCATTTCTTAAATTTTTTATTGTGACTCGCTCTTGTGCATTTCTTGACCTTCCCGCCCTCTCTTTTACAGCCGAGCAGGCATCAACCATGACAAGACAATTTTCTAGACCAATACAACAATTCAAGCTGATCAAAACTTCACGCCCACTGGAGTGGAGCGACATTGCTGACCACCTGCAATTTATTATTATTAATTCTTAATGGTCTATATTCGATATGGGGATGAGTGTCTCTGACAGAGGGACCCCGAAAACAAGAGTCTTGGTCTTGGTCGTCGTGGTCATAGACTAGTCATCGTAGTGGATCAACAGACGATGCAGTTGGTATGTATGTTATGAAAGTTAAGTCGGAGGTGTTGGTTAAGTAGCACTGACTTGTTTTACACTCTATGACGTTTTACACTCTATGACGGAGGGTACGGTCCCTGTGGATGCCTCCCCCACTGGGTTCCGGTATAAATTGGGTGGCACATCCCGGCCATCCAAACAGTTACCTTACACCTTTCTGGTAGGTCGGACGGTCTGGGTCTCAACAACAACAACTCTATGACGTCTCTTTGTAACGAATTCAAAGTTATGTGCAAATTTATCGTACCAAGTATGACTGGGTAAATAGTCATTAAGTTTTCCTTCAATTAAATTATGTGAAATCGGGATAATGTTATACCAGTGCAAAAGTATCTCTTCCAATAGAACTTTGCTTTGCCAAGTGTGACACTGGCAATGGTGGCTTCAAGTGCATGCAAAGGAAATTAGGTAATGTAAGCATTTTATTACTACACTGTTAAATGCTTCAAGAACATTCTGCTCACTTAGAAAAGTCAAAACGGGCTTATTAGCTCAAGTTGTAAATAGTATTGTTTTGTATTCTGCATCAGATTACCAGGTGTGTAATTTGCCTAAAATACTCATTTATTCGCAAAATAAAAATGAACTGGATTTTTCTTTTGCAACTATGCACATTTACTGAGCTGCCATATTTCTCTGCGTTTAAAATATCAGTGCTAGTCACTGCAATACACACTGTGGATGAAAAGGATTTGACACGTCATCTATGTTCTTTCCAACAGTTCAGGTTATGGGCCAGTTAAATGCCGAAAAACCTCAGTGAATGCTTTGCAATAAGTGAAAATGTTGCTACAGAAAAAACTGTGCTTTTCATGAAACATAGAGGTATGCAGATGGGGGCCGCAGCAGGCACCATTTTGAGCGAAAAGTAAGCAACGATACTACTGACTGTTTTCTTCTGCTTCTTCATTACTCTATTAGCCATGTAGGCAGGAAGAATAGAGTTGCTATCCCGGAAGAACTACATCACCTGAAGCACAGAAATCTCATTTGCTCTTAAGGCAGAAGGGTGCTTCGGTCATGTAGAAGGAACCGTAAAACCAGTTGACGAAAACACGTCTTGCCGGGACTATGATGATTTTTATAGAATTAAGGACAAGGTGCTGGTTATAATTTAACAGCATTTTGAAGCTCTTACCCATGCAAACTTGGTACGGTTATTGGACGATTTCTTCTCCATTAGATCAGAGCACGACAAGCCCATCGATAAATTTTGTTCCCAGATATGGAAGGCAGTCACCAAACTAAAAGACATCAACCACCCAATAGAGGACTTATATGTTGAGTTCCAGGCCATATGGTATTTAGCTGAGGAGTACAGGGGAATTGTTCAAATAATCTATCGCTGGAATAGCAATATTCAGACGGAGTTGTCGGCTGAAGAAGGCAGACTGCGACAGAAGAACATCGACATGACAAATGTAAGTTTTAATAATTCTGCATATTTTACATCTAAATGTTCTAAAAATAATGTAAAAAGGCCTAATGCAAAATTGTAAAAAATGTCTAATGTAAATTTACCCAAAAGTAATGTTAATTTTAAGAGTGATTCTAAAAGTAAAGTGTATTTACTGTAAACAGCCAGGTCATATTAAAGCAAATTGTCCCAAATTTAAGTCTAGTGGGACAAGTATTGTAGAAGTACATACATCCTCTAGTATAGAAGATAATACTGTGATCGATTCTAACGATAGGCTCAACTGGGTAGTAGATACTGCTGTTATGCGACATTTTAGAAATAACATTAAGTTATTTTCAAAATTTAATGAGCACTTCAATGTCGCCAGCAGTAGGAGATATCAAAAGTCCAGTTGAGGCTATCGGGATGGTGGAAATGCATGTTCAGTTCAAGGATGTTGTTGTTGTTACCCAGACCGTCCGACCTACCAGAAAGGTGTAAGGTAACTGTTTGGACGGCCGGGTAGTTCAAGGATGTGAAAAATGTTATTGTACAGTACAACCTCGAAAATCCGGACATCCAAAATCCGGAAAACTCCAAAATCCGGACGTTTTCCAAATTTTCGTTACAGTTTTACAGGAACTAATAGGGTACTGTGGTTTTTTACACCCAAAGGAGACAAAATTTTTTTACGCTAAAAGAAAAAACAGGTCATATTTCTTAAAACTGTAATATAGTACTAGTGAACAAAATAACATTGTAAACTGTGAGTATAAAAATGAGGATTGAAAGGAGGATAAGAAACCCAGAAGAGATAGAAATAATAGTTCTTCTAAAAATGTAAATAATATAAAGAGGGTACCTAAATCAAATGAAACTAAATTTAACTCTGATTCTCGGTAAAGTCAGAAACTAAGCAGAAAAGAAATGTGAGCAATAAGAAAATTAAGTCTAGTGGTTCAGCAACTGAACTAAATGATGAAAATTGTCTATGACATAAAAGGTATTGTCACATAAACACTGACCATCTATAACCAGCAAAGTTTCTGTGGTAAATGGGCTTCTTAGGCTTAAATACAGAAAAATAAATTGTAAACTCTGTAATTTAGCTAAGTCTACGAGGGTGTCATATCAGCCTATTGGTAGGATAAGGTCCACTAGACCATTGCAATTACTACATACGGATGTTTGTGGTCCCTTACCTACAGCCTCATTTGGTGAAAATAAATACTTTTTATCCATAACTGATGACTACAGCCAAAAAGTTTTTATTTGTTTAATGAAACAGAAATCAGAAGTTTTCAAATTGTTCAAGGAATTTATAGCCAAGGAAGAAAGGCAATTAGGTACTAAGATCCTAAGCATCTGAACGGATAATGGGATGGAGTTTTGTCACAACCAGTTCAAAGCCTATTTAAAGAATCTTGGCATTAAATCTAATTGCCCTTGATTGTGTTAAAGCTATGTTGAATGGGAGTAAAGTTGATGACAGAATGTGGGCTGAAGCCATCCTATGTTTTACATACACTAAGAACAGAATATGTCATAAGTTCAAAAACAAAACTCCACAAGAACTCTATAATGGTAGAAAACCATCGGCAAATCACCTTAGGACTTCTGATTGCAAAGCCTATGTGGGTAAACCTAGTCAGCTCAGAAAAAAATTAGACATGAGGACTCAAGAAGGAATCATGGTATGCTATGTATGCCACAAGCCCCATAGGTTATATAATTTTCTTGTCAAGGGAAAATCGAGTAGTTGAAACCTGCAATGTAAGATTTGACGAGCATGATATAGTGGAGAGTATCCTGAACCCTATTTATCCTAGAACTATCTCCTTGAAAGTATCAAAAGAGAACTGTTCAGAATACTCTGAGGGGGAATATCCGAGGGGGAAGTCAGATGGTAAAGCAGGAGAGAGTAAAGACACTGGTGAGGATCCGTCTGAATCTAGTGAGGAAACAGACTCTCTTGTTGATTCTAATATGACTCCTTGCTCGGATATTATTTGGAAACGAAAGGTCATACCAAGACCCGATGGGAGTAGAACAGATGTATACTACTACGCCAAGGGAGAAAAGAAAAGGCTGAGGTCACATAATGACAAAGAAATATTGTGCAAAAAGAAATAATATGATCAGCAACTATTTAATTTTAGGAAAAGGAAAAATTTTAACAGAAGTAGACCAGGAGCAAGCAATGTTGAGATACAAATACAAAAGTGTTACAATGCTCCTATTAAATCTCTCGAATCTAAAAAATGGTGTAAGGCCATGGACGAAGAAATAGCCATAATGCAAGAGAGGAGTGTCTAGGAACTAATTCCTTCATCCACCTCATACAAGCATATAGGTAATAGATGGGTATATACTGTTAAAAGAGACAAGAAAGGGGGAAATTAAGAGATTTAAAGCACGTTTGGTAGCTCAAAGGTATAGTCAAGAAAAAGGAGATTCATATGATGAAGTATTTAGTCCTGTGGTCAACTTCAGTATAATCAGAGTATTTTTCTCTATTTTTGTGTGTATGTGTTGGCTGGATGCATTTCCAACTTGATATCGAATTAGCCTATCTATATGTCAGAAAATTTATATGAAACAACCTCAAGGCTATGTGAGTCAGGTTGGTTGGTTGGTTGATTATGGTTTAATGGCACAAGATCCAAAGAGGATATGCTGCGCCAGACATATGGTACCAAGATACATAAATTAGTATGGATTAAAACACGTGTATAATTTAAAAGAGTTATAATGTGTGAAAAAACCATGACTATGGAACATGTACAACAATGAAAACGAGATGAAAAATGACTAAAAGCTTATAAAAAGTGAAGTTAAAAATGATGGAAAAAACCAATGTCCAGAAGGAATGGGAAAAGCTCTAAATGAGGATTTTCTCCAATCAATTCTGCCAAATGTAAAGTATACGTCTTGAAATGCTTAAAACGGAACTGTTTATATTTCGAACACTCAATTAAAATATGTTTGATATTTGCTGACGTCTGACAACTATTACAAAAGGGTTCAATTTCTCCTAACAGTAAGTGTCTGTGGGTAAAACGAGTATGACCAATGCGCAAACGAGTTAATATAACATCAAGTTTCCTACACTGAAAACTAGTCCACTTCTGTATTAAAGGCTTTATCTCATACAATTTATTTTGAGTTTGCTGATTCCATGAATGTTGCCATTTATCATATAATATTTTACTAATAGTTTTTTTAATATCTGTCAAAGGAATGGGATGATTCATAATACGATTAGCTGTTTTTGCAGCGGTGTCAGCCAATTCATTTCCCTTTATACCAACATGCCCTGGAACCCAACAAAATTGAATATGGTGTCCTCGTGCCTTCAGACGATGCACAAGTTGGAGGATATCTGAGGCAATGGGATGAAGCATGGCCATTCTGGATGAAAGCAATTGCAAAGAACTTAATGAATCTGTATATATGATGTATTTATTTACCCTTTGATGGGTGATAAAAATTAATGACTGGTGAATTGCTGTGATTTCTGCAGTAAAAATGGAGCATGAGGTATGAAGTTTAAAAGACTTAACTATATCATTACATACATAAGCAAATCCGACATGTGCTGCTGTTTTGGAGCCATCTGTAAAAATAGGAGTGAACTCCTTAAATAAATCACTATGTTCTGCAAAAAGTTGAACATAAATGGAATCAGGTGTACTACTCTTTAAAAAATTAACAAAAGGATTGAGAAAAATGAAATTTGGGACTTGCCAAGGAGGTATTTCACAAGCCTTTCTCTTTCTAACATTGAGATTTTCTAGTGGAGTTGATAATACACTATTGCGCATTCGCATGCCAAAGGAAGGAATACAGGAGGGTCGGGCTGAATACAGCCGATCGTAATGCACATCCAGGATGATCCGTTGCAAAAGATGGTAGTTCATGGACATGACTCTAAAGTGATAATTCAGTGAGAGCTGTTCTCGCCTGAGTTCGAGTGCTGCCTCATTACAGTCAACGTATATGCTTTGAATAGGAGAAGTTTTGAAGGCACCAGAACAAATACGAAGAGCATTATTATGAATTGGATCAAGCTTCTTAAACACAGATGCTCGTGCTGATCCATACACAGAACATCCATAGTCAAGCTTTGATCGAATCACAGCTCTATAGATTCGAAGCATGGAAATCCGATCTGCACCCCATTTTGTATTTGAAAGAACTTTTAAGATATTTAGAGCTTTCTCACATTTCATTCGCAATCTTTGGATGTGGGGCAAGAAAGTGAGTTTCTTATCGAACCAGATTCCGAGAAATTTGACTTCGTCTGCTACTGTGATGTTAACGTCTCCCATAAAGATTTCTGGGGGTAAGTGAATACCACGTTTTCTTGTGAAGTGAACACAACATGTCTTTTGAGTAGAAAAACTGAATCCATTCAAGTTTGCCCATCGCAAGATACAATTAACAGCAGCTTGACATTGTCGCTCTACTGAACGCATATCATGTGCCTGATAGGAAACTTGCAGATCATCAACATACATGGTTTTATGAACTGACAATGGTAATTGGTTTAAAATACTGTTGACTTTAATATTAAAAAGTGTCACACTCAGTACACTTCCTTGTGGCACTCCTTCTTCTTGTACATATGTGTTAGAGAGAACTGAGCCAATGCGAACTTGGAATGTCCTAAAATCTAAAAAGTTTTGGATAAAAATGGGAAGATTACCCTTTAAATTAAAATCAAAAAGGTCCTTAATAATACCATAGCGCCATGTTCGATCATAGGCTTTGTCTATATCAAAAAATATGGAAACTAAATGGTTTCGCCTAAGAAAGGCAGTCCTAATTTGTGATTCTAAGGAAATTAGATTGTCGATAGTAGATCTACCTTGTCGAAAGCCACTTTGATGTGGCGATAATTTTTTATTGTCTTCTAAAAAGTAAACAAGCCTAGCGTTTACCATTTTTTCAAGCAGTTTACATACACAGCTTGTAAGTGCTATAGGTCGATAACTTAAAGGACTTAGTGGGTCCTTACCTGGTTTCATGATGGGAATGGTGATAGCTCTTTGCCATGATTTAGGAAATTTATGTTCGAACCAGATTCTGTTGAACAGCTGCAGGAGGTTCAACAAGGAGTCATGACTATGTGAGTCAGGAACAACCTGATTATATTTGTTTATTGAAAAGAGCCATATATGGTCTTCATCAAAGTGAAAGGGAATGGTATATTGAACTTGACACCCAATTAAGAGAATTAAAGTTTTTAAAGTTTAAATGGTGTAACTGTGCTTACACGTACAATAACAAAGTTCTTATGTTAATTTATGTAGATGGCATAATAACTTTTTCCAAGTATCAGGAAGATATTGACCCTATTGTTTCACTCCTTAGCAATGAATTTGATGTCAAAATATTAGGGAAAATTAAGAAACTATTAGGTGTGGAATTTAAAGAATTTGATGACAAGTTTTTTTATACATCAGAGTCAGTACATAGATAAAGTATGTCAAATGTTTCAACAGTTTAAATATCCTATTACTTCATTTCTTATTGCTAAAGGCAATATTCTTAGTAAAATTGATTGCTCAATGACAAGTGAAGAAGTAAATACAATGCAAAAATTTCCCTATAGGAGCTTAATTGGCTTTTATATCTAGTAGGACTAGACCAGATCTATGTTATGAAATTAAAATATTATCTCAGTTTCAAGAGAATCCAGGAATTAACCATTATTAAGACTTTTGGGATATGTTGAGAAAACTAAAGATTATATGTTACGTTTATCTGACATTAAAGAGTTAAATTTAAACTGTTACTCAGACTCTGCAGCAGAGATTCACTTGGAGGCATGATATTACTCATTTCTTTAAGCATAAGTGTGTCAGTTTGTCAACAATGGAAGCTGAGTATGTATCACTAACAGAAGCAGCTAAGGACAGCATATAATTCAGGAATGTCAAAGGCTGGTGTTAAACTTTAACAAAAATAACAGTGTCATTTTCTGTGATAACCAGGCAGCAATCAATTTTTCTAACTCTCCAATTGAAAACTATAGAACTAAGCAAATAGATGCAAAATATCATTTCCTAAGAAATTTAATAGTTAATGAGTCATTTAATGTTAAATTTGTAAATAGTAAAAATAACTTAGCAGATTATTTTACTAAACCAATGACTAAGGAAAGAATATTTAAACTTTGTAATGAAATATTTAAAATGTAAATTAAAACCATTAACTTTTAAAAGCTAATTTGAATACACGATTTTAGGATTTCAAATGATGCTATATATATTATTGCTTGCCTCTCCCTCATTGATATAAGCTAGTATATCTTGAGTTTAAATTTTGATGACATTGAATCTTTTAAACATTACACTATTGTATATACATCCATTTTCAATGACCCGCATAATGCCAATTAGTAGCTTATGTGTATAAAGCTTCGTATTGATAGCAGTGGCGGATTTCAGGAGAGGCGATCGAGGCGATCGCCCCCCCCCCAAACGCCTGACTAATGTCGACGTTTTATCAAATAAATTATAAAATTAAAAAATATATATATATTATTAGAGAGATACTTTTGTCTTGCTCTCCCTCCCTTAGTTTATCCCCGAAATCTCGCTCCCATAATAAAAGTAAAAAGAAAGCTCGAGATGCTGTCTTTGATGCAATTACGATAATAAGTGAATTTAAGAAAAATGTGGAATCCGATTTCGGGAATATATGCAAAGGTTGAGGGAATGTGTAATGATCTTGGAATTGAAATAAAAATACCACGTACTGCTGGACGCCAAGTTCATAGATCAACTGCTCCTAACATAACTCCTGAAGATTATTACAGAATAAATGTTTACTTGCCTTTGTTAAACTCCAAGAAGACTTAAAAGACCGATTCGCACAGGAAAATCTGGATGTCTTATATTTACAAGATTTAGTATAATCGACTCTTTTAGCGAAAATCAACACGGACGAAGAGTCACTCCTCCCATCTTGGACAGAGCTAAGCAAAGGGAAGAAATTGGAAGAAATGAACAGTACACTTCAAGTTGAGGTGATTAACTGGAGAACCAAATGGATGCGAGAAAATACCGATACCGGCAGAGTGCACAAGTTTGCTTTTGAAGCACTACAAAACTGTGATCCTGCAGTGTACCATGTGATCTACGTGTTACTGAAAGTTCTTGTAACATTACTAATTACTGTAGCAACTGCCGAGGGTAGCTTCTCAGCACTAAAACGATTGAAGGCATGGCTTCGAAACACAATTACAGGGTGGCCACTCTTCGGACATATTGAAATTCCCTGACTTTTCCAGGTTTTCCAGGTGAATTGAAAAGAAATTCCAGACCAGTAATTTTAACATAAAACGCGCGCACGCCCCGATTTAATTACAAATTTGATTAAAGAATATTAACAATTTAACTGCACTATACAAAAAAAGTTATATTAAATCAGGAGAAAAAAATACACATATTTTTTTTGTTTTTACAAATAAATTTTGACATTTTTAATAAAAATACATGTAACTGCAGTAAAATTGGACTACTGAAATCTTTAAAAGAATTTAATGGTTTTCATTGAAGGCAATAAAAAGAAATAGTCTAAACTGATGTCCTTAAAATGGGCATTGCAAATTGCTCGCAATAACAGAGATCATTAAAGATATGCAATAACAATACACTATAACACTACACTATAACAAGCCACAGCCATTAAATAATTAATGTCAATTCAGCAATGTCAAAAGAAAGTTATTAAAATAGAAAAAAATATAGTAAAATGTATATAATGTACAGAAATGCCAACCTCTGAAAGGGGTCATCGGTAGAAAAATCAGGAGTTTTCAGTAACACCGCATCAACTATAAGTAAGAAGATTTTACGTATATTGACAATATATATTTTAAAACCTTAGAATAAGTTCAAAATGTAGTCTTGCTAACAAACTGAGTTAATTACAACTGAATGGCACTCTATTTATGTGAAAATAATTAAGAAATTAACCTGTTTACTTAACCAAAATATGAAAATAAGCTAGTTTAGTCAAGTTAATGTCCAACAATAGGGAAATGGAAATCGATGGAAAAGGATAATATCGTACTCTCGGCAACGCCCGAGGGGGAGGGTGGACTGTATTTCACGATCGTACTATTTATATGAAAATAATTAAAAGATTAGACTTTATAATCAACCAAAATATGAAAATAAGCTAGTTTAGTCAAATTAATGTGCAAAAATAGGGAGATGGAGATCGATGGAAAAGGATAATTGCTTACTCTCGGAACGCCCGTGAAAAAAATACTGAATTTCACGATCGTACTATTTATGTGGAAATAATTAAAAAATTAACCTTTATAATCAACCCAAATATGAAAATAATCTTGTTTAGTCCAGTTAATGTGCTACAATAGGGAGATGGAGATCGTGGAAAAGGATGATTGCGTACTCTCGGCAACGCCCGTGAAAAAAAAAAAATAAAGATTTCACGATCGTACTATTTATGTGAAAATAATTAAAAAATTAGCCTTTATAATCAATCAAAATATGAAAATAAGCTAGTTTAGTCAAATTAAGGTGCAAAAATAGGGAGATGGAGATCGATGGAAAAGGATAATTGCTTACTCTCGGAACGCCCGCGAAAAAGAAACTGAATTTCACGATTGAATTATTTATATGAAAATAATTAAAAAATTAGCCTTTATAATCAACCAAAATATGAAAATAAGCTAATTTAGTCAAGTTAATGTGCAATAATAAGGGGATGGAGATGGATGGAAAAAGACAATTGTGTACTCTCAGCAAAGCCCGAAAAGAAGGACTGAATTGCGCAGTCTTATAATTTAAGCGAAATATAATTTGTTTAGTAAAATATTTCTTTATTCTTACGCGCACTATAAAAATAAATTAGGTCTATTGTTCTGATATGAAATCATTAGAAGAGGAAAATGGATGCAAACTGATAATTTTGGACTCTCAACAAAGCAGGAAATATGAATTGAATGGTAGGATGCATGGATTTCACGGGATTTTCCGTAGTTTTGGGAGTAATGTCCGTAAAACCGTAAGATGAAGTAAAAATCCGTACAAACTACGGAAAATCCATAAAGGTTGGCATCTCTGTACTTTGCGACATTTGTCCAAAATGGCACACAAACTCCGCATTTTTGCTTTTATACGGAATCAAATGGACACATGGTAACCTTTATTTAGCGGTTACGAGTACGGCGTAATACTTGGCGAAATTTTTCAAAAATGGCATACAAACTGGGTAGTTCTATTTTTATATGAACAACTAGTAAGAAAAAAAAATTTCCAGAATTCTCACAAAATTCCCTGATTTTTCCCGGTTTTCCCTGACCATTATAAAGTTCCCTGACTTTTCCCGGTTCTCCCGGTTTCCAGGTTGAGTGGCCACCCTGAATTAGAGAAGTTCTGCAAAAGATGTGGGATTGACTTCGTTGCATGTGCATTACGATATCGCAATTTCACCGGTAAAAATTTTAGATCGATTTGCTAAAGAAAAAGCAAGAAGACTTGAGTTGATATTATAATGATGATCCTTCCTGGGAGGTTAACGGCGCCAGGGTTTTTGCGATGGACTCCGTAAGGCTGTTAGGGATAATGATCGACAATAAGCTGAATTGGCAATTACATTTGAATAGTGTTATAGGTACTACCCCTGGCAAAAATTATGGAATCACTTTCATGTTATTTCAATGGGATACGAAGTTCAATACTCTACAACTTTTGATGCACAGATACCCCTGAAAAACCCTTTTTGAGTGAAATTGAAGAACTTTAAACGCTTAACAAAACAAAACATATTTGAAAAATTTTGCACTTTTCATTATTTAATAATTCACGATCAAAAAATGGGAAAAAAGCTAGATGTTGAAAGAAAAAACTCGTAAAAACTAATTTGGAATAATAAATTTGATCATGGAAAATCATTAAGATATAGCTCCTCATGTTTATATGATCAAATTTATTATTCTAAATTAGTTTTTACGAGTTTTTTCTTACAGCCTACAGCTCTTTTCCCATTTTTTTTGTGAATTATTAAATAATGAAAAGTGCAAAATTTTTCAAACATTTTTTATTTTGTTAAGTTTTTAAAGTTCTTCAATTTCGCTCAAAAATGGTTTTTTAGGGTCTCCGTGCATCAAAAGTTGTAGAACATTTAACTTCGTTGTTTCCTTATATAGTCACGTAATTTTTTTCTTCCAATCTTCATTGTTTCGCTTTGATCTTAAAAAAATGATAGGCCGTATTTTATAAGCTGCAAAGAACTTACTATAAACTTCCGAATTTGTTCTAGTTATTTAAAAAATGTCAAATATCCGTATATAGGAAGCCGTTAAGAAAATCCTAAGTGAACAAACCTCCGAGAACATTTCGATCTACAGATCACGCCCCCCCCCCCCCCCAAACAAGAGGCCAAAATCCGCCACTGATTGATAGTAAATACATGTTGAATTTTTCACGAAGGATATTTATAATCCGAGTGCCTATATCATGCATTTAAAATTTATTTTAGTATTTCTGTGCAATTTGTTAGTATTAATTATGTATACACACCTTGTATTAATATACTAAATGATACAAGGATTAAGCTTTTAAATTTAAATTTAGGGTTTATCTTAAAGCAGTCTTTCTTGTCTTGTCTTGTTCTGTTTTAGTTCCTGTCTTGTCGGTTCAATCTTATTTCAGATCTTTATGTCTTTCGTCTTATTTGCTGTAGGCATTGAATTCGGGGATGGTGAAGTGCAGTATCAGATCAGTTTGAAATAATGTTAAGTCATGTGTGATTTTTTGAAGTTCAGTTAAGAACTTATTTATTTAGATCTGAACCATTTTGCTTAGGTGACCCAATGATTAATTCTTCAAAATTTCTAGTTAATATATGTGCTCGCCAAGTGTGCTACCAAACGAGGTGGCTTGGAGAAAGTGCAAGCCATGTTTAGGTAAAGTAGTTATTTTTACCTAATGTCCGTATTCGCAACTGTTAAATAACCCAGTATAACAAACGTAACTTCATTGAGTGATTTAGCTTATATTCTATAATTAGTGCTTTACAAACGTTTTTTTTTATAGTGTTATAAAATGGTAATAGATTTCTAATTCAATAAATGATTAGATTTTAACTTGTTGACTTTTCTCTTCAATGACAAAGGAAATATCCATATGCTATTTACCTCACGATATTCCATCAAACTTTTTTTTTTTATCAAATGGCCAGGCACTTGACTCATCATCATTCGCCTTTGTCAGCGGCCAGAACGTGAACCATTTAGTCATCCAAGGACGTTGCCCCAGGCGCACCAGAGGGGGCGGAACACACTGCGCCCACAACACAAACATCCATGCCTTACGTGGGACTCGAACCCACAATGCGGCGGTCGAGCGATTACTGTGGAAACGCTCGCCTTGACCACTCGACCACTACGTCGGCTATTCCATCAAACTTACATGTTTATCAGTGAGGACAGCATTTGGAGAGTCTTTGAATGATGTGCTACTGCACAAAATACACTACAAATATTTAGAAAATAATTGAATATCCGAAGAATTGTTATTTATGTGATCCTGAATAACCTTTTACTTAAGGGCAACATGTATAAGCACAAATAATACAATAATTTATCATACATATGTTTCGAGGATACACTGAACCCCCTTCATCAGTGCAAGAGAACCAACAAACCTAAATATCAAAAGGAATGTGTTTTCCTCTCAGATCACAAGGGGTTACCCATCTATTTTTTCCCCTTATCATTTGCACAAAGTACAAAAAGTATATATAGTTCCTTTACAAATGCCAATGTGTTTAAGATGCAATTGTGATGCAAAAGAGCAACCGTGTGAAATGTAATTGCTTCCAAATTACCATTGCTGAAAGGCTTGAATGCAGGATACTGCTCAGAGTGGGGTCCTTTGTTGAAACTGACATCCAGACCAGGAATGTGCACTTTGAAACCGCAAGAGTCATAGGTGCTAGTGGAAGTCAAGGATGTATTCTCCCACAACAGCAAGTCGGTGCCTAGTCTGGAAAAGAAAGGTATATAGCAATTGAAAAACAGTTGTGATGCACTTCAAAAGTATGGTACTTATGTTTATTTTTGAGGATGCAGTATTTACAAATTAATGAAAATTCAAAATTCTCAAATCTTTAGTAATTTAATTTTAATTTAAATTCTATTGTTTACATTGCAAAAGAAAGTAGCCTTTCTGAACTCAATGCTAAGGGATTTAGTAAAAAGTATAACGCTTTGCCTCTCTGAAATACTGAAATCTCAATTTGATATCCTTTCTCAGCAAACCATTTAAACTGAAAAAATAAAAATAAAATAAAATAAATTTATAAATATAATGCAACATCATTTTTCCAGTTGTTCAAATTTCCAGTCTGACCAATACTTACTCAGAAAAGGTGCATTTAAAGTTATTATAATGTCCTGTTAGGCAGGTGAACAATTATTTAAATTAAAGTTTTAGAGTTTATTTTCACATTTTCAAGCTAGAATAGCATTATCCATATGAGCGATTTACTAGAACAAGAATTACAAATATTTACTTTTATACATTTGATTACAGTGGAAGATTGCTCAGCTCTAATTACTTTTAAAGTAAGCGTAAGATTAATTCAAAGTTCTTATTAAATAAAAATCATTAACATTATTAATATAAAAATCATTAAGATAGCAATTTAATTTATTTACCTTTGAATTAAGAGCAATTAAAATTATAATATACAGAGTATATACAATAATTTTGAATTATTATTTAGTTCCTAGTTTATATAGAATTGGGTTAATTTAGCAGATTATTTCTATTTCCTCAAAAGTCAAAATAACACCACCATTATTAACTCCCATAATATGTGGTTAATTAGGTACACTATTTCTTTGAAATTAACCACAATATGAAAATAAGCAAGTGCCTACTGTACTAATAATTAGAGGATGGAGATGAATGAAAAAAGATGCTTGTGGACTCTCAGTAATGCATCCCCATATAAAATAAATTGCGCAATCCCAGAATTTATGTGATAAATTATTTCTCTGAGTGAAATATTTATTCATTTATATTGATGCACTATAAAGATAAACTGATGATAATATTTGAAACGAGTCACTTTAAAAATATTGGCATAATTTATGCATATAATGCATATGACTACAGACAAAAAAAAATTGTGTTTGCAGAGACAGATATGAACTACCGCACATCAGATTTTATTGTTAAACAAATACTAATCTTTAAAATTAGACGTGTTTTCGAATCCATTTTTTATAGGCTCTGACATGCTTAATGAGAAATTAAACTGGACTAAAAGAGATCAGGATTGAAAGCTTATATTAAAATTTAAACGATATCCCACAAATGTTTAAAAATAAACATTTATATATTTCAATCTCATTAAGATCCTTGACCACTTTAATTCCCAGTAGAGACCAACCACTAACCAAATAACTCTCTGTGTCTTTCAGTGTTTTGACTAGTCTGACTCAACATAAACAGTAAACGCTTGGTGAAAACATCTTTCTCCCTAATAAGAAACCCAAGGGAACCCTAGTGAGAATAATTATATTTGAAAATATTGGTTTTAAAGCAAAAATTTTAAAGAGTTCAAATTTTCAAAACTTTTTACCTCAATTAGACACCAAACAAAGAACAACGCAGCAAAACTTCGCCTTTGCAAAGAAAGAGAAACTTGAAATAATTTATCTAGTCCAGACAATAGGGGATTTTACCTGGGAAAATTCATGGTATCTCTGGAAATAGGCTTACTTTATGTTTTTTGAGTCGTAGAAGCCAAATTTTTCACTTCCCACAAAACATTCCCTCAGCAAATTTTGGGAAAAAAAAAAAAAGGTTTTTTTAATCATTTTTGTTTGTTTTAGGGAAAAAAACACCTAGAAATTCTAAAAGTAAACAAAATTTGCAACAAAAAAATCTTAAAACATTTTGACATAGGACAAGGGGGGTAGCCAGCCTGAGAACATGCACTAAGTTACGCAACTCTGTTTATTAATGACTCACGTCATTTACGTTCGCTCTCTAGTCTCCCCAGTCATCTTTTTTTTTCAAAACTCTCCCCCCCCCCCCCCCCATTCTTCCTTTTTTCAACATCTGAGGGTCCCGAACACCCTATCTCTTCCTCAGGATGAAGAGGGGGGAAGTACTTTCCATTGTAAAACCCTGGAAAGAGGACGTTTTTCCAGTTAAAGAAATTGTGAAATTTACGATAAAAACCAAGAAAGTGCAATAATGTTACAAGGCAGTTGAAACATGATTTAATAGTTCTGAGCCTAGTTTTTTGCCCAAGTCTAACTGAAAATGAGAAGAAAAGAGAACAGAGATGCATTTCTTGTTTGTATTATTTATTTCATTTATACAGGTCGGGACACTTATTTCCGGGCTTTTTTCTGTTAAAATTAGGAATATACGACAAAAACAGAGCTGATTTTATGATTGTTACGTCATAGATTGGAAAAGATAAGGAATTGTTACGTCATAGATTGGAAAAGGTAAGGAAGGGAAGTATTGAAAAATTGACACATCTGAGTCTGTTTTTCGGGATAAGTTTAAATTCTCCTTCTTGCTTGACTGCAGCCGAGGGCCCAGGTTTATCTATGTCACCTTGATCACTATCAGATCCATCAAATATTTCTCCCTGGGTTTCACCCAAGTCTGAAACATAAGGAAATATTTATCAGTGAAGCTGAAAACTATGTTCATGCATGACAAAGATATAATTTGTTTTGAGTCTCATTTTTAAAGTGGATTGATTGATCGATCAATTAACCAATCAATTTTATTGATAGCGCAGTTGCCAAATCTTGTTGGAAAAAGTAAAAATTAGTTTAATTATGTTCAGAAAATGTTAATTTTGACTAAACCTGGCAACTTTGGTTTATTGAGCGATTAATGTGTTTGTTTGATAGAGATAAAAGAAGGTAAAAAACAACTAACCTGACAATTCATCCGTATTTTTGGGTTCTGTACAAGCTGGATCTTCAGCTTCACGATTCCTCCAAAATGCTCTCATCACCTTGATCAATCTTGTCAGTCAACAGTTCAAGTTCCACTTCTTGTGGATCATCTTCATCCAGATCCTCGAGGATATCTTCAGGGATATTCTAGCATGAAAGGGATTTGCACTTTAAACCGTTTTAGATATCAGTGTTCCATCAAGACCACGTACAACAGTGAACAAACATATCATTGCCTCTTTTCCCCCAACTGAAGCTGCTCCTGAGCAACACTCACTCAGGACGTACCAACAAGTCCAACTTTGGCGAGGAAATGTTATGGAACCAGAAAATTATGGCTATAAAAAAAACAGCTACGGACTATCTCCTGTTACTACTTTGAAACCTCCAGCTCCACAAAAGCTTCTAAAGCTTGCATACCTGCCAACCTGGGAAAATTGGAATGTGTAAGATTTTGCGTGAATGACATTTATAATGTTTTTTTTTCTTTAAACTAAACGCACAAACGACATTTTCAATTAATTTAACTATGTACAAGTACCTGCATTAAAAAAATACTGCATTAAATATCAGGCATAGTACTGGTAAAATATGAAAATTCAGGACACCAATTTTATAAAATTTCAGGACAATAAATTATAAAACAAAAAATGTTTAAAGGTTTTATCCGGTGAAAATTACTTTATAATGAAAACAAATATTTATGTTTGGTAAAACACATGTTTTCACTGAAGAGAGTAACAAACATTGATCTTTAATTAAAAAAAAAAAAAAAAAAAAAAAAAAAAAAAAAAAAAAAAAAAAATAGCACTGAATTATATTCCTGCCAAAATGGTTTCCTTTTTATTTGCCTACATCATTGCTTTAATACCACTTTTTGGAAAATATCCCTTCACAGAGTTCATACCCATTTTTCAAAATAGAAAAATTTGTATTATGCAAATATAATTAAAAATTAACCTTAATAATTAGCCATAATATTAAAATAAGCTAGTTTAGTCGATCTAATATGCAACATTTAAATGATGGAGATAGATGGAAAAAAATACTAAAGTACTCTCGGCAATTCACGCGAAGTAACTGAATTGCGCAATCGCACTGTTTATGCGAAAATAATTAAGAAATTAACTATAATAATTAGAATATGAAGATAAGCTAGTTTAGTCAATCAAAAATGCAATATTTAGAAGATTGAGATGGATGGAGAAAGATACTATTGTACTCTCGGCGATTCATGAGAACAAACTGAATTGCGCAATCGCAGTGTTTATTCGAAATTAATAAACAAAATAACATTTTAACGATTTTTGCTGAATTAGATAACCTTTAAAGAAGTATATTTATTATTTTCATAAAATATGTGATCGAGATCTTAATTTACATTACACGCAGCCGTAAATCTCCGTTAATTTGATTGGTGTATTTTATTATGGATTTGCTACGATCCCGGGAATGGTAGAAATCAGTGCTAAAAAAGCGGAAAATCGGTGTTTCCGAGGAATTATACCATGTCTGGTTAATTGATAAATTTCAAACAAAAAAAGCCGGAGAATTTCGCCGGAGATTGATATCCTAGTAATGTTAAAAAATTAAAATAAATGCGGAAATGCGTAAAACATAGCAATATATGCGTAAAAGCGTAAAGAGCATTTAAAATGCGTAAATTTTACGCATAATGCGTAAAAGTTGGCAGGTATGAGCTTGTCTCCTGCAGGTGTAAAAAAGGCTGCCACGGCACGTGTGGCTGCAAGAAAAGCAGGTTGAAATGTTCCATTATGTGTCTGGAGTACAACAATTCATGAGAGAATATTCCTGAAGATATCCTCGAGGATCTGGATGAAGATAATCCACAAAAAGTAGAACTCGAACTGTTGACTGATAAGATTGATCAAGGTGATGAAAGCATTTTGGAGGAATCATGTGAAGCTAAAGATCCAGCTTGTACACAGTCCGAAAATACGGACGAATTGTCAGGTTAGTCTGTTTTTTTACCTCCTTTTTTCTCTCTATCAAATTTTCTATCAAACAAACACATTAATCGCTCAATAAACCAAAATTGAAAGGTTTGGTCAAAAGATTAACATTTTCCAAACATAATTAAACTAATTTTTGCTCTTTTTCGTCAAGATTTGGCAACTGTGCTATCAATAAAATCGATTGGTTAATCGACCAATCAATCAATCCACTTTAAAAACGAGACTCAAAACAAATTATATCTTTGTCACGCATGAACTTAGTTTTCAGCTTTACTGACAAATATTTCCGTATATTTCAGATTTGGGTGAAATCCAAGGAGCAACATTTGTCGAATCTAATAGTGATCAAGGTAACACCTGGGCCCTTGGCTGCAGTCAAGCGAGAAGAATAATTTAAACTTATCCCAACAGACTCAGATGTGTCAATTTTTCAATACTTTCTCTTTTCTTTTTTCAAAACAAAAATAAGTTTATCTTTTCCAATTTATGACGCAACAATCATAAAATAAGCTCTGTTTTTATCATATATTCATAATTTTAACAGAAGAAAGCCCGAAAATAGGGGTCCTGACCTGTACTAATGAAATAAATAATGCAAACAACAAATGCATCTCTGTTCCCATTCTGTTCTCAATGGAAGGTACTTCCCCCCTCTTCGTCCTTAGGAAGAGGTAGGAGACCCTCAGATGCTAAAAAAAGGAAGAATGAGCGGGGGAGGGAGAGTTTTGAAAAAAAAAAAGATGAAGGGGAAGGGGGAGAGACAGGAGAGTGAGTGTAAATTACGTGAGTGGTTAATAAATGGAGTTGCGTAACTTAGCGCATGTTCCGAGGCGGACTAGCACCCCCCTTCGCCCTATGTCAAAATGTCTTAGGACCTTTTTTGTTGCAAATTTTGTCTACTTTCTAAATTTTTAGGTGTTCAAAAAAAAAAAAAAAAAAAAAAATTTCTTTTTTCAAAATTTTGGGGGGGGGGGGGGGGGGGGGGGGCAATTTTTGGTGGGAAGTGAAAAATTCAGATTCTACGACCCAAAAAACATAAAATAAGCCTATTTCCAGAACTACCATGAATTTTTCCAGGTAAGGTCCCTATATGGTCTCTACTATCTGGACTAATCAGGCAGAAAAAGAAGTGCACTACACTAATCAACAATCTTACAATCTTTTCTACTTCATTTTAATTTTATTTTTTTTTTTCAGGAGAAGTGAAAGGGGTGTTATGCTATTTTTTTTCCTACTTTTGATCCACTAATGAAGTTTGGATTTGGGGGCAAAAGAAATTTATTAAAAAAGAAAGAAAAAGAAATCATAATCTCTATTTTGATAATAGATGCCAATTTCAAACCATCTGTCATTTATCCAGTTTCTTTTGTACTTCGGAATTGGAGAGTCAACAATTTTAAGAAGTTTCTAAGGAGAATTTAGCAAAATTAAGAAGTTTAAAGGGCCCTTAAAAATAAAATGTGAATCTAAGGAGTTTTTAAGAACCATGCGAACCTTGATTTACTATAACATTACTGAAATGAAAGAGAAATACATTTGACTTCATTGTGTTACCTAAAATAAAATTGCGTTCAGTTTACCTAAAACAGAATACTGTAGGCGCATTATTTCTTTTTAGCATAACACATTATGCACACTACCAATGAAAATGACATTCAAAATTACCTGTTATACAATAGTTCATAAAACTCTCTACTAGGAAGAACTACGTTGACAGTTGGCAAAGTAAATTCAAACACACATTCACTTTTATTAGTAATCTTCTCGATGAAGTTCAACATGCTTTTCTTATCAGAGGGCTTTATGATCTAAAACACATATTATATTATATTAACTATTTTGAATATTGCATTTGAAATAGTTACATTCATACTAAACAGATAATGGTAGTAGCTGATATAACTAGTAAAATTTAACTTTTCTGTCTATAGAAACTAAGAATTGAATTTAAGTGTAACATTATAGTGGAGAGACCTATATATATAGGTCTTTCCACTATAATGTTACACTTAAATTCAATTCTTAGTTTTTTATTTTATTCTAATTCAATTTGAAATTCTTTAGATGTTATTGTATTATTATACAATTGCACTGAACTGGCTTATGTATCTTGATATTTATTTTTTATGGACTATTGTTAATTCTGATCCAAAAATCTCCATTTTTCTACGTCGGGCCATGTGCATAATTTCTGTATTAAAATTTACAGTTATGCACACAGAAATGTAGAATTTCAGTATTACAGAATCAGGTATAGCCCTTGAAAACATAGATGGTTTCAGAAATACTTTTCACTTATATTATATTGTATTTTTCTTGTGCGATACTCTCACAATATTTAGGTGCCAGTAAAGGCCTAACTCCATTTGTTGATTGATCAGTTTGAATCTATTCAGTTCAATCACTATTCATGCACTGGCACAATGTATGTCAATGCGGGGAACGAGGGGTTTAGCACCTGTATAATGTATGATAATAAATTACAGGGCCCGCGCTAGGAATTTCAAACTGTTAGCCAACAAATTAGCCAAATTGAAAAATCATTAGCCAAATTACATGATTATTAGTCAAAGTTATCGTCGCCATCGGTAAAAAAATTTTTACTTTTAAGCCATAATGCAGCTAATAATATTAATTTCATTCTAAACAAGATATAAAGATAGGTAGATTTCATTTTTTTAATCATTAAACAGGCTATTAGTAAATTAAACTTGTATTTACCAATGAAAGATCACAATGAGTTACAAAAATGACAAATTTATTCTATAATTCACATAGTTTCATTATCATATAAACCAGGCAAGCATCGAATTTTGTACTATACACCAATTTTCAAAAGCTGCCTTAAAGTTAAAATCTTTCATATCTGGCCCTTCACTATTTATAAGAATCAAGTCACTGAGATTTTTCACTCTGATGTTACTACTTAATGAAATTTATGTTCTGTTTACTAAAGCCTCTTTCAACGATGGTTGCTGTCATAGGACATGTGAAACCAATTCCTGTTACATCCATAATATTTTTATATGCAGTATCATCATTATATTTCTTTAAAATTAGGCACCAAAACTATCTAAGGGATAAATTTTAATGTCGGTTTTAAAATTCAGGCAGGCGTAAGGATCGTATAAAAACCACAAAGATGATGATGAAGATGAAACGAAAACAAGCCAGGCAGGCTTAAAAATTCGTAACAAAAAGATAAACTACGATTCAACTTATGACAAAAACAGCAAACCGCAAATTGGCATCTGTGATAATAATCAGTAGTTGCCTTTTTTCTATTTTATTTTTAACTAAAATTAAATGCTTTTTTATTTACCGTAATATACTCGCGTAAGTCGAGAAATTTGTGACAAAAAAAAAAAAAAAAAAAAAAAAAAGCTTCAAAGTGGAGGAGGGGGGGAGGGCGATTTATATGCGGAGTCTGAAAAAAAAAGAACATCGTAAGTCTAAAAGTTATTTTTTCCCGCAAGACAATCGATCCTAAAATGATGCGGTAGTAATTACACAATCGCACACTCCTAATTTCTCTGCCTTCCAGATGCTCCGTACTACCATTGTATACGCGTCATCAAAAAATATACAACATTTTCGTTCGATGTTTATCACTTGTTTCTCTGATTACGGCTGATCGTTTTCGACAAAAAATGGCTCTTTTCAGAAATAATTCTGTAACGGATTGCTTAAAATTATAATGCAGGATTTTAAGTTGAAAGTGTTTTTTTGTTTTGTTTATTGGAGAGTATCTAATAACTGTGTTGGGGGGTTAACGGTTGTGCGATTCGGGGTTAACGAAAAAAATCGGCTCACATAACGGACGGAATCCAGATAATGTTTTGATTGCCGCGGTGAGTCAAGGACGCTTGAGAGACAGGAATGCGCACTGTCTGCCGTCCGTTTTGAGGAGCAGCGTGCTGGGAATTAAAGAATACTTGGAGCTTGTCACACGAGAACGAGCGTCCCCAAAACAGACGGGAGACAACGCTTGTATATCATACGTCTACTTGTCTGGAATCGGACTTTTATTCCAAATTAAATCGGACTTTTATTCCATATTACTTTCCAAAAACATATTTATGAAATTTTCACAGTTTCCAAAAAATCATTCGCCATTTTTTTAGCCAAAGTATTTTTTTTATCGCCAGTTTTGCGATCTTTTCGCATTTGGCGCGTAGGCGAATGGCTAGCGCGGACCTTGAATTAATAATTTCTTTATTGGGTGTAATTACATGCTTAACTTATATTATGGCTTTCTCAACATGATATCCAGATTTTAAATGCCTACCTTATATACGGAACAGGAAAAGAGGTGTATTTAGTATTTTATTTATAAACGAATTATTCTCAAGTCAAACGTTGGGTCTATTTTATTTTTACATGTGCTCTTCATACAACTTTCAATAAGGGATAAGTCACAGGTAATTAAAATATACAAGTAATTAAATTACTTACTATATATATATATATATATATCGGCATTATGGCCGGCATCATATTATCGGCATTATGGCCGTGAATTTGCTTATATGGTGATGTTAATATTACTTGAATTTTTTTTATTATTATTATTACATATTTCTAATATATATATATATATATATATATATATATATATATATATATATATATATATATATATATATATATATATATATATATATATATATAATGTATATATATAATGTATATATATATATATATATATATCAGGGATGTATCTACAGTGGTCGGTGGTGGTCGGGGTTTCCACCACTCAGAATTTCCGACCACCACTCAATTGCCGACCACCACTCATCCAAAAAAATATACATATTATAATTACATTTAAAAACAGTTATATTCAATTTTATCAAATATTTTTCTTTAATATAAAAGTATACAATACTAATACTGTTTATGTGTGCGAATTAACGTGAAGGTCGTTTCGAAATTTTATATTCTCAATTATAATTGTTCTGGAAAATCAACCACCACTCACATTTCTCTAGATACATCCCTGACATATATATATATATAAGGTTTATATATAAGGTGTATATATATATATATAAGGTTTAAATATATACATATATGTACTCTGCAGTCAGCAGCTACAATTTAATATTTCCCTTTACACTTTCTTTTGAAAACTTATAAAAAAAAACTTTTTTATCTTAACATTTTTTTTTTCAAATCGCATTGAAAATTTTAAATTGTTAAACTTATTCAGCATAAATATTTAACTGTTTTTGAGTATAAAAAGTAAATTATTAAGTATAATATTATAAGAAAATATTAAAAATTGATTATACCTGAATAATACATTATTAAATATCATATTACATTTATTAAAAATACCTGCAGATAATATGTTTATTCTATGAAATGTTAAATTTAATTCTAACAGTAAATAAACTTTAAAGCCTAAACTTTTACAATGCAACAATTAAAATTGTAAAAATTAATACCAGGGTAAGCAACCATTGCACAGATATTCCTAGAAGCCATACTTCCAGTGGCAAGATATCCTTGTTATATCCCTTTCGGGACGATCGGCACGCCTGCATGTCGGCTGCGAACTTGCATTCAAGGACGGACGGCACGCACTCGTGACGGAGGAAACTTTACCGTACATGGAGAGTGGCAAGCATGCGCGCCTTCACATGGAACGTTTTTATTTGTCTACTAGATAGCGTTAAATGTCCATGGAACTAACTTCAATGTAATTTGCAGATACATGACCTTGGCTAAGGAGGATCCAATGAATTATTTCTCCATTTGGAGTGGTGAAACATGATTTTGTAATATAAACAGACAGAGCAATTCTCGCAGCATCAACAATTTTATAATTGAGTTCCGGGTTTTGTTTTTATTTCAGCGTTATGATTTCGTTGGTGAATCATAGGAATATAAGAGAGTATTTTTTTTTTTTGTTTGGGTTTTAGAGGCAGTGAAATTATTCTTTTATTTTGGATAAAAGAATGGGAGCAACTAACAAGTATTTTGTATTCAGATTTGTATGAAAAATATACATCAAACAGAAAATAAATATTTCATTTATTCCTGAAAAAAGTAAGATTTCTATGTTGAATAGGTGATTTTTAGTGAATTTTTTTCGAGAGTTAGGCTTAACGCAAAAAATTTGCCGTCATTTGGGAACAGTTCGGAAGCAAATCGCTCCGTCTTTTGGGATGCGGCAGTTCCGGAATGCCGCCATCCCGAAAGAGTTAATGGAGTGTGAATCAAGTTTAAATAGACTATTGTTCTTTAAATAATCTAACAGAAATTGTATATAGAAATTTTTACAGATAATAGCATAATTATTAGAGGCTTTATCAACATAGGCGATAACAAAAGGTCCAGGAATGTCGCAAATCACATCGGTGATTACGGGGAGGAGTAGGATAGGAATGTGGATTGCACTCATTCTCAGCAGCAAATATAATAAATTACGATCGTCTAGTAGGGGGAAAACTGTGGGAGAGCTGTAGCAGTATTGTAGTGATTATTGACAGACTTTTCTCACTCCACAGGTGGAATTGTTTAGGGAGAATCCTACACTATCACACAGTTTGCAGGTAATCAGGATTTCGTTAATCGCCAGTTTTTCAAGTTTAATTACCATGTGGCGAGTGGAAATTTTAAGCTTTATGATGTCATCTGATCAACAGCCAATCAGAATAAAGTTTAACACTTCTACATAACGAGGGCAGTTTCGAGGAGGGACAATGAGAAAGGAAAATTCCCGTTCAGATGCTTTCACAGGGATTTGAAAATCAGCGACTTTGAGAAAAAAAAAGTTCAAAATTTTCCCTGATGTGAAGCAAAATTCCCCGAGTTTTCCTTGGCATTTCCAGAAAATCATTTTCCCCAGAGAATTCCCTGATTTCCCAGTTCTGTCGCCACTCTGAAAAATAGTCTTGCATTAAACCATTAGATATAGAATGAATCAAGTTGAATTAAATATTAAAATTATGTTGCTGAATGTAATTAAACAGTGTGCCACTGTCAAAGGGTTTTGAGAAACACTTTTTAGCTATGAAGAGTAAAAATTTGCAGTAAATGTAGTTTTTTAAAAAGACTTGGCCATTTATGCTCACATTTTATTACTTCAACACAGAACACGCCACAATGAGGTATCCCAAAAGCTACAAATTGTGCTCTTATTGTAGATAGGGGGAAATTAGGCAGTGATGGAGTGATCTTATGTACTTCATAGAAAAGGTGATAACTGCTATGGCAACAAGAAAATTTGCAAGGTGGAACAATTTCGTGAACTAACAAAATTTTGCAAAATGTAATTGCATAAAGTAAGAAACTAGTTCAAGGATGCAAGTATCTGAAATATGAGCATGATTCGTAACTTCCTCTAACTGAAATAAAAAAAACTTTCCAATACTACCTCATCATGTTCTGATGTAACATTTCCCTCCTGTTTGTTGGAATTGTTCTTTTCATTGTTGCCATTTTCCTCCTCCCTGTTGCAGTAGATGGCATTTGTAGAGTGAAAAGGACTGGGTTCATGAGCTCGGTGGTTGGCCACCAGATCAAAATCATAGCTCATGCTGTAGGAATAGTCCTCATCATCATCCTCAAAAGCAGCACCTTCAAGATCGGGAGAGGCCACTTTCGTCATTCGGCGAATCACAAGTCTGAAACAATTAATGCAGAATTCTTAGATTTTCACAAGGATATGGGTTAGAAATAGGGGTGTTCTGATGTATCGATTATCGGTATATCAGTATTTTCCGGATACAATCGATAAACTGATATTTGAGAACCGTTAAGCCGATTCTTTTTTTATACTTATGCATGCAAATATTTTACATTATTGCAAATATTTTAATTATTAAAATAGCTCACTTTCATGAGACAGAGATGTTACTTACCATAATAAAGATTTTTAACTATGTTATCAAAAGAAGTTAAAATTTTTTTGAAGTTTAAATAATCTAACAGATAAAAGAAATAGAACAAAATAGCCAATGTGTATTATATTGCACTTATCTAGGACCTGTTTACCAGGAAACCATCAGAAGCCTAAGCTTGGGGGTTACATTGTTTAAACACTACCAAATCACCTTATAATAAACAAAAAAAAAATCCTACAATAAAACAAACATTTCTGAGTATGCTATTTCAAAAATATGAATTCTTAAGTTTTCGCCTGTTCCAAAATTGGTTTTGAAAATTACAAAACTGCATTATATTTATGATTTGCGAACACATTTGCCAAACACGTAATTGCAGCTTGAAATTAACCATCTTACAATCAACAACATTTTCAAGACAGTAATGGCAGAAATGAATTAAGAACCTTACCTTTAAATTGCTTCTGAGTATTTGGCAACATGATCAATCTGACAATATTTTAGCTTTTATAATGCTGCAATATTTGTGTGGTTCAGAGAAATGAAAATAGACATTTGATGTACAAGTACTATTGCTTAATGGAGGGAGATATGATTCGATTTAGGAAATAAAACATGCATCACAACAGTTTAAAAAAAAAATAGTTTTATGCTTTTAATTTCCTATTTCTTAACAATGATTAAAACATTGGATTTTCTTACTGACAGATGTAAAATATTTGTAACATGGGAAAATGGTTTTTTTTTAACTGCCTTTCATCCTGAAAAAAAAAACAATATGCAGAAAGACGATAAAATACAGAAATATCTCACTGGCCTAAAAGGTAAACACTGGAGGCCAGGAATTTGATGTCAGAGCGGGTAAAAATATACAAACTCCACTTTTAAATAAAAGTATATAATTTAATTTTAGAATATTTAATTTTTTAACAGTGTTTTATAATAGTTTTAGATAATAAATTTTAAAAACATCAAATATTTACTAATACAAATCTATCAGTATGAAAAATAAAAATTTGCTATTTATGAATATACAAGAGGCCTTGAAATTGGAGTCAAAAGTTTGAGGTACCAACCTGATACAAATGGTAAGTGCATTATACTTATTAGTTAACAACACATCTTAAACTGTGAACATTCAAGTTTCATATTGTACCAATTCTTAAAATTTTGGTAGCTCACCACTGCATGATGTACAAGAAAACTGTACATATCACCAATGCATTCAAAGGCATCAGTACACATGTGCCTTTGAATTCACAGATTTTGTTTAATCTCATAAAGATAAAACAAATTTTGATATTTAATAAAATCCAAAAATGCTAACTAGATTAATGTAAACTCTTCGTGCATACAATAAAAATTTGGATGTCAACTGTCTTTGCAAGCAAAAGACATTCTTCTTCTTGAGAACATGATGGGTAAAAAGCGTAACTTCACTTATTCAGATGCCAAATTTGTTTGAATGAAGGAAGTTGCGCTTCTTGTTAATCTATTTTCCACCTTTGAAACCAGTTGAAACTAGATGCTTGATTAGGCTATTTTTTGCCTTCAAAATAAATGGGTTGACACCCAAACTTTTGTTGTAAGCTGTAGTTATAAAAGATCTTAAATTAATTTATTTTTACATTAATTCTAAGTTTATATAGATAGATTTAGTGAGAAAGGTTACCTTGGCCAATCAAAGCCGCCATTTCGACAAACTTCATCAACATCTGGGTCTACAGAAACTCGAAGGAATGATATAGCTTCTTCTGAGCTAGACACCTTAAAAAGACCTGAGATGAGGCAAACAAAATTTTAGAAATAGTTTTACACTGGAGTACACATTGATAAATGAATTCATTTATATAATTATTCTGTTGACTGTCTAAAGTTTTAGATATTTGTTTGCATTTTTACATTATGCGAAATTAATTGTTCTCATTTATTACCAGTGGTGAAGCGTCAGAGGAGACAAGGAAGACAGCATGTATACAAATAATTTACGATTAAGTAACATTTAATGTAATTACATACATTATTTGAAATAAATGCATAAAATATTTTCTGTGTTAATAAACATTTTTATCCTGTCTGGCACAGAGCTCAATGCCGACACCATTTTTGCTTCCTTTAAGCACCAGTGGGGATTTTCAAGAGAGACAAATCTGTCAACCTACGTAAGAAAATATTCCATCAGAAATAGAACCAAAGGAAAATGCATGTACAATCCCTACCCAGGCTATGGCAGCTTTTTGATAGACATGGCTATGGCTAGAAAGCAAGGAAGGGGTCATATTTCTTATTAGTTATTGCTCGCAAATATAGTGTTTATTGGCCAAGTTACCTGGCGTGTAAATTAAGTTAACAGAAAATTTCATTTAGAAAATTGCTAAATTATAGGGGCTTTGATATTAGAGGTTTTAATATATTTTTTAGGGTGAAAAATTAGAAGTATGGAATCAATCTTTTTTAAAAATGAAACATTCATCTCAAATATCCAAATATGTAATTTGGCAGATTTTACATTAAATTCTTTGGTTTTCAATTATTATTTGTTCCAATTTTTTTTTTTCATATAAATTAGAAGTGGCATAGCTATAACAACAAAATTTACAAGTCTGTGTATTAAGAGCAAGTTAAAATATTCTTATGAAAACTGAATCAATCATGAATGTAATATGTAAATACACATTTTTAATATATTTGGAATTTTGCTATATGAATCAAAAATTAATTTTTAACATGTGAAAAAGCAAAGCTTAGCAAATGGTGTATTTTGATTTTTATATTCTAATTAAAATGGAGTTTCCTGTGCATTGTGTTTTTCTGCATATAACATTTTTTAAATTGTTCAGAGAAATGCAACTCAAGGGTTCAACACTGTAATAAAATTGCAAAATGTTGCAATTTTCATTGTAATTATGTTATTACAGCAAACTTATCAGACAAACAGCAGACTATCTGGCATACAGTGTTTGGAACATCAGTAATCCGGCATGCCTCACAAACAGCATCCAGGTCTAGAGCCACTGACACATAGGGGTAAAAGTATGCTTTGGGCCCCATGTCACATATAAATTTTCAAAATGATGTGAAAAATGGTCAGTGGCGGCTCGTGATCAATACGTAGAGAGGGGCGCTGATAAAAGCATGTTTTATATATATATCTATATAAATAAACTGAAAATATGTTTGTATATGTGTTTGTGTATAATGATAATTGGCTGCTAAAACTTGAATTTATACTAAAAGTCTTGAATTTATAATAAAACTTATAATAAAGTTTAATTATACATTCAAGACTTTTAAACATTTTGCTGAGAGTAATTTTTACTATATATTTTAAATGTCTTAGGAAATTATTGTTTCTCAGTTTTATAATTAAATTTGATATGTTTTTTTTTTTAAGATTTAACAGTTGAATATTGTACTGCCCTGCAAAAAGAAATGTTGAATCCTATTAGATTTATAGGCATTATGAAATATTTGCCGTTCTTCATAATTTTTTACATTCAAGAGTCAACAACATATGATGTGGGCTGCATATAAATTTATTTCATTCCGAGGTAAGTTAATTTCTGTAACAATCTAATAATCGTGTGTAAAAAGCTTTGAACAAGATTAAATCAATCGCATATATATTAAAATTTGGTTCTTTTGTTATCAACGCCTTAATAAACTTAATAATGACACTCATTTATATGCACTTACAACAAATATATAAAAAAGGTTATTATGACTTCGTATTATTTTGGTGTTTGGCATTTTTGGCTACATTGATGGCGTCGCTATTCAACATTGTTTCCAAATGTGATATAATGCGAAAATGCTGCATGAGAAAAGAGTTAACCAATTTAATTTGCAATTTTTGCATGAAAAGTTTATTATACGAGAATAAGTTGTTTCATGAATTAACTACAAACATCTCAAAATCGAGGCTTGCCAGGGTTTTAATATCGGTATTCTTTGTTTCCTACTGATAATAAAATTACTGTATAATTTGATTTCTGATAATTATAAAATACCTATTATAAAATGATCATGTATATTGATTATCAAAAGATTTTATATGATTGGCTGACAGTTATTTATTTTATATTAAAATAACGTTTTATATTGAAAAATAGTTTCATAAAATGATCATGTACTTTGATTATCAAAATATTTTACATGAATGACTGCCATTTATTTATTTTATATTAAAAAAACATAAATATGTGTGCTTTCTGTAAATTTGTACTCGTTAAAAGTAAATAGCATTTCATACTTCATAGACAATATAATAGTACAAAATGTTGGTCAAATCGCCCCATTTCTTTATTTGGATATAGTGTCCACAGATTCTTACATGCATAAACAGCCATTTACACAAGTAGATCATCTTAAATTTGAGTTGAACAATGTTTTCAATATTTAAATCTGTCAAAAAGGCAAATTTAACCATTCAACCAGTCACACTTTCCTTCATATACATAAATGTAGAGAATGTAACAAATTTTTAATCGGAGTTATATATGAACATTTATATTTTAAAAATATAAACTATTGAACAATTCAAAGTAGAATTCTTTATATAGCTTTAAAAATAAACCAAGTCATTTTTGTATAAACGGTCATTTTATTCAAGGATTTATTTAAAAATACCAAAACTACATTGGAAAACAACAGGATCCGTCAAATTCATATTCTTAAGTGCAGCCACAATCGCGAAATAATGCCAATTCTAGAAAACCTACGATAAACTAGCTTACTTTCTGGCAATGCCGCATTCAATGCTTTGAAAATTGCCATGTTTATATTCATTCATTCATACTCACAATAGTATTTGAAATTATGTATTTTCGTTCTATCTGGGTCGTTCTGAATTCGCGGCCCTATGACGAAACCAGTGTAGAAGATTCTTGTAGTGCTGCCATCTTATAATGCATTCAGAAACTACATTGTCGATTTTAGTTGCTGCATGTGTTACAAGATGGCAGCACTACACTTTTGCGGAAGGACGTTTTGAAAAAAATTGCAAAATATGCAACTTTTTTAACAAAAGTTTTTAATACATTTATATAAATAAAAATAATAATGCAGGGGCTTTTTTATGGAGTCATGTGCCTTGCGACCTCTGGCCATGAGCCGCCACTGAAAATGGTCAATAATTTGTAAAGTAGGGGGTAGTAGAGGGCATGCATTTGTTGTATAAGAGCCCAAAATTTCTGTTGGCAGCACTATTCGAGTCCATTCGGTTGTACTGAGGTACATTTGCTGTAATAAACTAAATTCTTTTATATGCAATACTGCAATAGACTAAATGCTCTTATATGCAATACTGCAATAGACTAAATGCTTTTATATGCAATACTCCAATAGACTAAATGCTTTTATATGCAAATTTATGTTCACAGAAGTTTAACTTAGAATTTTCAAATTAATATACATGTTTTTTCATATACTGTACAGTGTAATTCAGTTTGTATAACGCATTGAGCAAAAAATGTTTATTGTCCATTATTTTGTTTTAAATTAATTTTCCTCATTTTTTACACCATTTTAGTTTGTTATGACTATAAATTAATTTCTTTATTTATATCATTCATTAATGTGAGATATTTTAATCCTATATAAGTTAAAACTAATCAATTTAAAGAACCAGCTACCTTTAACACCTAAAGTTTCAAAGAAAACAGTTAAAATAACACAACCAAGGTTAAGTGCTAACATTTTATTAAAATAGTGTAAAAAAAAAATCCATTTTTATTTACAATATTAAATTTGGATGTCTTCAAAATTACTCTCCCAGGTATAAAATCAAATAATCTTTAAACATTCTCTCAATTAAATTTATAAATTATAATGTTCAAAATATTAAAACTAAAATTACATATGACAAAACTTAAAATTCACAATCATGATATCTGTAAATAGGTTTAAAGAAATTAACATATTATTTCAAGAAATCGCTCTTAAGTGGCAGCATCCTATTAGAACCAGACGTGGAAATTAGAGGGCTCAAGTTCACTGGGAGCTGACACAGTATTGAAAATTTAACTATAAACTGGAGAACTGGCACCAGTGGATACTATATCGCGGAACAGAGAAGCTGAAAATTGAAAAAAATTTATATAAGGCACCAAAGATTCATCAAACTCGACTGATGCACAAACCAAGCCTCATGAAGACGTTCGATTATCGAGGAGCTAAAAAAATTAAATTTCTGATACTTCCCACTGAACACACTAGCAGATGGAAATGACTATGGATAACTTAAACTATAAATTAACTACTATGGAAAACTTTACTATTCACTATAATAACCTTAATGGATAACTTATTATTATAATTTAACTATATAGTATTACTTATATTTAACTATAAGTATTATAACTTAATAGTTAATCTTAACTAAACTATTAATAACTATTTTTAACTAACTATTATTTACTAAATTATTATTAACTATTAAGTTAACCTTAATTATAACTTATTAACTATTAATTATAACTATTAAGTTATAAGATTACAATTAGTTATAATGTTACTATTAATTATATGGTTAACTATTAATTATAACTCAATAGTTAACCTTAACTATTAATTATAACTTATTAGTTAACCTTAACTATAAATTATGACTTAATAGTTAACCTTAACTATTAATTATAGCTTAATAGTTGATCTTAATTATAACTTAACTATTTATAAATAAATTAACTATTCACTTAACTACTATGGATAACTTAACTATTAATTTAATTACTATGGATAACTTAGAACTAACTACTATGAATTTTCTTGGAAGCAGAAACAAGGGAAATATTTTTGAGCTTGATGATCCAATGGCTGTTGGCACTGCTTTTCACAGAAAACAATTTAATGCATAAACTAATTTAAGTCTTATGAAGGTAATAAAATTCCAGCTGTCAAAAAGCCAACAAAAGAAAAACATCTAAAAAGGTGCTCAAAACATAGGCCTCTGGACGTCACCACAGTGACAATGGACTATAGAGCACTTAACAGAAATATTTTAATATTTTTTAAGCTGCTAAAATATTGTGAAAAAGAGTAGAATTCCCCCAGATGCTGTGCCATGTTGTACAAGACCTGAGTTGGCTCAAAATTTAAGAAAATGGAAATATGATGCGAGAAATATTGAATCTTCCCCAGTAACCACAAGCATGGGGCACTAGTCCAACTAGTGCCATGCCATTTATACGAACTTAATGTTCTGAAAATTTAGTAAAGTTCAAAGTTTCTTAATTTTCATGTTTTCCTTTCAAAATTTCTTAATTATATTAATGTTGTTTCTCGTTTTGGACTTATTAATGTTTTTCCCACTTTTGGCAATTATTTTTTTTTTCAAGTCCTTTAAAAAACTTATTTAAGTTTCAAAACTATTCCCATTTTTCAGCAAATGTAATTTATTATTTGAAATAATGCTCAAGCATAAATGATCAAGTGCCATTTCCCTATTTTTCAGAGCCAGCGCACCTGTGTCAGATTGGTTGCCGATTTTGTGTAATCTGTGGGATTGCCTGCGCAGCTTATATCATACGCTGTATTGGCATCATGCTTCGTTTTTCTGCCTGTTTCTATGGTAGAACATTTGATGTGGTTGGCACGAAATGCCTAGTGTCTTGGCAAGTTCTAGAAAATAGTCACTTCAGTGCCACCGTGTGTGGAGATTAGGAGTTTCGCAAAAGTTTTCAAGAACATTAGTTGGAAGGGTGAGAGACTTCCGTTGTCCTTCCAACAAATTCATTATTTGTTGAGTTATCATGGCCACACCTCATGCACATAGATGGAAATATTTTCAAAAGTGCTTGGAATGGTTTCAGAGAGTCTTAAAACATGTTTACCAGAGGGTCTTAAAACATGTTTACCAGAGGGTCTTAAAACATGTTTACCAGAGGGTCTTAAAACATGTTTACCAGAGTGTCTTAAAACATGTTTACCAGTCAGAAAATTTTTGGGAATACAATACTTTCTCTGTGCAATGGTGGAAAGCAAAAATAGACTCACCATGAATATCTTTGCACTGAATTTCATACTTTTCAAACAACTCATCATCTTCAAGAGTTGTTTTGAATGAGACATCCTGAAGTTCTAAAATAAGGACCTCTTTATGGATATTTTGTTGCCACCAAGGAGTCCGCTCCATACCATGAACAGAGCGCAAATCTGGAACTGGAAACCTGAAAACAGAAAGGAAAGAATTGTAAATAACTCTTATTTCATTATTAGAATAATTTATATTTAACTAGAAACTGCTCTCTGTGTTGTCCAGGATTTAAAGCAGGGATTAATTGAATTCATTCATTCAGTTTTTTGAAAGACTTAAACACCTGCTGCACGAGCACACACTTAAATTACAAAACACACACAAGCACATGTGTAAATGCTTTATGCTATTCTGTTGCAATTCTCTGTTTCGTTCGTCGTTGAAAACGAGTATCTCAACACGATTGCTGTCCGTCGGTCTCTCTCCCCAAATATTCAGGATGGGGTGACCGAAATCGAACCGATGCGTAATTACAACAAAGTAACGTTGCCCGAGCGGATTTTTGCACATGAGTTGCGCTCCGTGAGAATCAGCAAACTGAACCAGGAGACATACTTGGATTTTGACACGGCAGACTTATTTCAAACATAACAAGAATTTATTTAAATTTTAACAGTTAAACAATTTTACAGATTAAAAATATTATAGGCGAATGATCCAAGATGACACATCCTGACAATGGATGCTAAGTAAAATTGCATTATCTCAAAGTCTTAATAGACATGTTGCGGAGACGAGAGGGATCTTGATGAAACCCTCGGGGGCATTCAAAATGCGACCGTTTGTCGTGGCTGCTCGCCGAGTGAATCATGACGAACAATAAAGTCCGCCGTATATATATTCCACCAAGTTCATTGGCCCCTGGCTGTGGCGTCTTCTTAGGAACTATGAATTTTGAGCCTAAGCTCCACAAGTGACACATTAATGTTTCTCATGTCCCTATATCGACATGTTTATGTCCCCACACTGCCGTTCTTTGGGCGTTAAGCCCTTGTGCTGACACATTCATGATACAACCTCCGTGCAAAGTCTGGGAGATATTTCGTTGGTGTGGGGTCTTTTCCCCGAACTTATACCGCACATAGAGTGCGGGGTCATTGGCATGTAGGTCTCCAGGATATTTTCCCCAGCAGAACCTTACACGCCCCCCCCAAGAGCGAAACTTTCTGCCTACCCAATAGGCAAATTTCGCCCAAACAAAGTTCTGTCTGGACAAAATAGTTACTGTTATTCACTTCTATGCACTATGAACTTGTTCATATTGAAAATCACAATGTATTGGAAGCACAATTGTCACTGGGTCCCGTTATGAGTCCCGAATCTGTGATGTAGGTGAACACACACACACAAAAAAAAAACACTTCTGTAGGCACACCCGAGCACTGATATCCGCCGTCGAATGTCCGTAAGTGACCCTCACCCAATCAGTGCTTCTCACCCTCGCGTGAGAGACCCATGCACCTATGGTACATGCCACACTGACATTCATCTGCTCAATTTTCCTACAGAGAATTTACCTAAGCTCACCCAACCTCTACTCCCTATACAAAAATTTCTTAATGCACTATAAAATACTATAAAACTTAGGATATCCAGGACCAAAACAAAAACAAAAAGAGAAAGTTATTTCTCCTACCCCAGTCCTGTCGCTTAGAAGCAATAAACAAAAAAAAAAAAAAAAAAAAAAGTAAAACCTACTCCAAGTCACTGCACTGCTTGTGGCAACACGAAAAAAATAACAAAAATCAAAGCAAAACAAAAGTAAACAAACAAATGAACACTGTCTCAGCCGGTGTTCAGCCTAGCCTGCTCAGAAAAGAGAGAGCTATTTGACCCACATTTCTAGGATTACCCTACTCCAAATCGGTCCCTAGCTATCCTTTCAGAGCCCCTTCGAATGTTTTCCTTCCTTGCCCGAGTCTCCTGCGCTCGCGATGATCTTTGCTCTCTTCTTTCCCCCTCATCAGCTGTTCGTAACCCTTCACTACAGAGCCTCTCTTTCGAAGTAGCGAAATCTGGGGGGTCCGGGTTTCGGCCTATCGCATCCCCTTCCTCATGAAAATCCTCCACCCTAGAGGGGTGTAGGGGCGACCGTCTCTTTGCGAGATAAGCGGGAGAGAATGACCCAATTTCTCCGGCTGCATCCCTGGAAGTAACTTTTCTTGCTGGGTCCCCATGTTTATCCTCCGGAGATTTCATCCGCTCGCTCTCCGTGGTATCGGTATTCGATACCTCGTCAACTCTCTGCTTTCCTAATAGTTCTTTTATCATCCCCGGTGGTAATATTAAATCGGTGGGAAGTGCCTTGACCACTACGCATCGAATTTCCTGTGGTACCTTTTCTTTCCCCGTTTCATCGACTATGGCCATTCTCACGCTTGTCACTGGGCACCTTTCAGCGGCCCCAAAAGTTCCTTTCACAAAAACTTTCGGCTCACCCTCTAACAATTTACCCTGCAGGATTTCCTCTCTGATGATGGCCATTTCACTGCCCGTATCGCTTACCGCATTCACTAGGGTCCCCTCGACTCTCACTTGAACCCTCTCTGCCTCAAAACGCTGTCCCCGTAATGCATTTTCTGGGTCCCATATCTGTACAAATTCGGCCCGAATTGTACGACCGCTCTCCTCCCTGAATATTTCTTCATGATCCGAATCCTCCAATTCCTTACTCACGGCCTCCGCGCTCGCAATACGCGCCGTTCCTCTGGAGCACTGTCGCCCCCCAACTTCGTATCTGGCGCCCCTTTTGGCCCATTTATCTGAGTTCCCTTGAAACCCTGTCCCCTTAGGACCATACAGTGGGCAATCTCGTCGTAAGTGCGATGCTGACCCACAACCATAGCAATCGGATCTCTGTTTTTGCTTTCCCGACCCTCCCGCAGAGGTGCGCTCCCTCACTGATCGGTACTCGCCCTTCTCCGGCGTAGCTCCCGGTTCCATTTCCTTCTTGCGGAAATCCCAAAATTCCTCGCGCTCTTGCGGTCCATACGACTTTCCCTTGGCTGCGAAAAACATATCGCACTCTCTTGCCAACTCCTGGGGCTTGAACCACCCATTTCCTTGTCGTATCCTGACATGCGCCGCTGTCTCCGTATCTAGCGTTTCGAAAATACGGTCAGACACAATCAATTGATTGATCGTTTCCGCATCTTCCGCGTTTCGGACCTCACAAAAATGTCCCCACATAGCACTCAGTCTCGAGGCTAGCTGAACAAAGTTCTCGTCCGCATTACGCCGGGTTCTCTTAACATCCTGTAAACATGCCTGCGGAGTCGGTTGAAAATGAGCCAGAACCAATTTCTTGATCTCCTCAAAATCCCTAAACTGCTCCGTCTCTAAATGCGTTACAAAGTTCGCAGCTTTGTCTCCCAGTAAATTCAACAGAATTGATCCTCGGGCATCATCCGGGATCTCCTCGCTCTCAAATGACCGCTGTAAACTTTTAAAAAAGTACGCCCATCCCTCTGATTTGGATGGCACTTTCACCGTTAAAAGTTTCACCGTCCTCACCATTTCGTCCAGAGATTTTCGTCTGGGCGAAATTTCCATATCTGCCCCTCCCGCGGGACTCGAACCACCGTTCTGCGGTGTATGCTGCAAACGGAGACGCTCCAGCTCCACTTCCGTTTCAGCCCTTAGCCTTTCCCGTTCTAGGGTCAGTCTAAAATCCTTCTCTCTCTCCTGAGCCTGAGCCTGAGCTGCGAGCTCTCGTTGCTCTACTTCCACTCTTTCCGCCGTAATACCGTTCAGCAGTTCTTTGATCTCCCCCTCTTCATAATTTTCGCTTGCTAAGATGATGCTTTTAATCTCTATCATCTTAGCATTCTCTGGCACCGCCAAATCTAACTCGGAAGCGAGTTTACACAAATCTATTTTCCTTGCTCTCAGTAAAAACGTCATGTTGAAATAAATTAAATTTAGAGCACTAAGTTAATAAAAAAAAACAATATATAAATACATTAATACAGTGAATTTAATTAAACTTTCGAAATAAATGAATAAAATAAAAATGAAAAATAAAGCTCTTAAAATTGCTTCTAAAATTTCGTCCCGATATTCGCGATCCACATAAAAACAATTCCTAACTGGATCTCTCACACGCTTAGCAAAAAGAACACTGAGTAGTAGGGTTAAAGGGTCACTAACCTTTTGTCTTTCTGGGGGATCCAGGATCAGCTCTGCCTTCTGTACTGACGATGGGTCTTTCTGCCGGGTAGATTCCTTCTCCGTGCCGTTCCACTTTCCGTAGTTCGTTCGCTTGAATCTCACCGTACTGCCACCATTGTAAATGCTTTATGCTATTCTGTTGCAATTCTCTGTTTCGTTCGTCGTTGAAAACGAGTATCTCAACACGATTGCTGTCCGTCGGTCTCTCTCCCCAAATATTCAGGATGGGGTGACCGAAATCGAACCGATGCGTAATTACAACAAAGTAACGTTGCCCGAGCGGATTTTTGCACATGAGTTGCGCTCCGTGAGAATCAGCAAACTGAACCAGGAGACATACTTGGATTTTGACACGGCAGACTTATTTCAAACATAACAAGAATTTATTTAAATTTTAACAGTTAAACAATTTTACAGATTAAAAATATTATAGGCGAATGATCCAAGATGACACATCCTGACAATGGATGCTAAGTAAAATTGCATTATCTCAAAGTCTTAATAGACATGTTGCGGAGACGAGAGGGATCTTGATGAAACCCTCGGGGCATTCAAAATGCGACCGTTTGTCGTGGCTGCTCGCCAAGTGAATCATGACGAACAATAAAGTCCGCCGTATATATATTCCACCAAGTTCATTGGCCCCTGGCTGTGGCGTCTTCTTAGGAACTATGAATTTTGAGCCTAAGCTCCACAAGTGACACATTAATGTTTCTCATGTCCCTATATCGACATGTTTATGTCCCCACACTGCCGTTCTTTGGGCGTTAAGCCCTTGTGCTGACACATTCATGATACAACCTCCGTGCAAAGTCTGGGAGATATTTCGTTGGTGTGGGGTCTTTTCCCCGAACTTATACCGCACATAGAGTGCGGGGTCATTGGCATGTAGGTCTCCAGGATATTTTCCCCAGCAGAACCTTACAACATGCTCATCCTATATAAGCAACATAATCATACCTTAGACCAGGGGTCTACAAACTACGGCTCGCGGGCCAACACCGGCCCGCGAGCACTACCAATCCGGACCGCGGTAGCATGCCGGTTATGCCCGGTATCCGGCCCGTCATAGTTTATTTTGATTACATTGTAAAATTTATAATGCATGTTTTCATTTAATGACTAATTTAAAAACACAATAACTGACATACATAATGAAATTGTACACTTTAACTGTAATCAATGATATCAGATTTATCCTAAAAACTTACAATAAATGGCATACATAGGTAATTCATATAATGAAATTAAACATTATAATTATGATTAATGAGATATATGTAGCTGTAACTTTCCACTGACAATTGTTTGCAGTTGGGGATCAAGTTTACTAGTGGAAATTATCAGCAGCGACTTCAAATGCTCAGCAGTTAATTTGGATCTGTGAATAATTTTGTATATTTCATTTTGTTTTTTCACACAGATAAGTAGTGCCGAAAGCGTAAAAAAAGCCACGAGCAAATTTATGCAATATTCTCACACAGTTTGATCAAACTGTGTGAGTGGAAGACACTTATAAAATTCCTGCAATGATGAATTTAAATATTTTTCTTTAAAAATATCGTTACACTGCAAATCAATCATTTCCATTTGAAGTTCTGGGGCAAGGGTTTCTACATCGGCGTTAAAAGGATTTTGAAAAATCTTGATATCGTTTGCAATTGCATCAAAATCTGAAAAACGAGGCTCAAAATTCATTTTTAAAGCACCCAAAGCTCCAATTGCGAAATCTACTGGAAATGGAGTCTCAGTGAGCGACTGAATGTTTAGCATGTATTAAAATGTGTGAAACATTTTTTGTTCAATTGAGATTGAAACAAAACAATTTTTTGTCGAAAGGACTTAATATGAGTGTATAAATAAAGCAGAAGCTGGTCTTCTCCTTGTAATTTTAAATTAAGATCATTCATATGGTTAGTTAAATCTGCATAAAATGATAACTTCCATAACCACTCATTGTTTTGTAACTCAGCCAGAGGCCGATTTCTTTCATTCAAGAAAATTTCGATTATTGCTCGGAGCTCAAAAAATTGTGTTAGAACTTTTCCACAGCTAAGCCAGTACTGCAGTATAATATGGTAAGTTATTTTCTCCAATCTCTTCAATAAACTCGCTGAATTGACGATGCGATTGCACATGTGATCTGATATAATTAACAGCTGACATGACTGGCTTTAAAACTTCTGACATATCCAAGCATTTTCCGCACACAGATTGTTGATGAATGATGCAATGTACGATTAATGGTTTTGAAGCACCGTCATTTTCTACGGCCTTTGATACGAAAGCAACGACACCTTTATTTTTTCCACACATGTTTTTGCCACCGTCAGTAGTGATACACTTCAAGTTTTTCCATTGAAGATTGTTTTTCTGAACAGCATTTTCAACCCCTTCAAAAATATCTTCTCCAGTGTCGTGAATGCTATGAACATCAAGAAGCTCTTCATACACTTCATAATTTTTATCTATCCCTCGAATAAAAAGTAACACACCTGAGCAGTATCTGAAACATCTATTGACTCATCCAGGGCCAAAGAGAACCACTCTAAGTGTCGATTTTTGTCAGACAATTGAGTTTATATATTTTCTGCATATTTGTTCGAGTCAGAGTTTGCTGACAAACTGATGTTTTTAAATAAATCAGCTTTTTCTGGACACATTTCTTCTGCTGCTGCAATCATGCAATCCTTAATTAATTCGCCGTCAGTAAATGGTTTCCCATGTTTCGCTATTGAATGAGCCACATGGAAACTAGCACGAGTTGTTGCTTCTTGTTCAGCATTCACTTTCTTAAACAACAATTGCTGAGATTTCAACCCACTTTTCAAAGATTCATATTTTTCTAACCGTAGGCTTCCTGTAAATTTGGAGTAATTCTGAGAATGTTTAGTCTTATAATGACGTTTTATATTGTATTCTTTGGGGACTGATATTGTTTCATTGCAAATTATACACATTGCCTTTTTATTTGACTAAATCAGGAAATATTGATATCCCCATTGCTCTTTAAATGTTCTGCACTCTTGGCTCTTGCACTCTGGCCCTTGGGACTTAGTGGAGGAGTCAGTGTGGCCCTCATACTAAAAAGTTTGGAGATCCCTGCCTTAGACTATTGCTTGGATATGTAATACATCTTGATCCTGGTGCTGGGCTCAATGCTATGCCCTAACACGACTGTGTATTATGCTCTAAATGCTTTTTGCCCTTAGTGTGGGTGGTGTATAAGGTCCTTTGATATGCCCTAAATAAGTTATTTTGATACATACTAAATGAGCTTTCTAGTAGGTCGGACGGTCTGGGTCTCAACAACAACATACTAAATGAGCTCATTTGATACACCCTAAAAAAGCTTTTCTGATGCACCTTAAAAAGCTAGTTTTAAACACCATAAATAAGTTCTTTTCATATGGCCTAAAAAAACTCTTTTGAAACACCATAAACTTCTTTGATTTATCCCAAATATGCCTTTCACCCTCTGTGTGGGCGTAAATCTTTTGATGCACCACTGAATAAGCTCTTTTAATATGCTCTAAATAAGTTCTTTTGATACTACCTGATAAGTTCTGATATGCCCTACATAAGTTTTTTGATAAGTCATTAATAAGATCCTATGATTTGCCTCAAATAAGCCTTTTACCCTCTGTGTGGACGTAATACACTTTAAATATGGTATTTTGATATGCCCTATATAAGTTTTGATTCACTGCATAAGTTCCTTTGATTATATTCAACAGCATGTTTTCTAAATGAAAATTCTTGCAAACTTTGTTAAAATTTTTTTATTCTAGTACCAGCTTGCAATCCAAATAAATCCCTAAACAGATGATCTTAGTTTTGGCTAGGGGTGCACAACCTTTATAGCAGAAGGGCCATTCACATGAAATGATAAGGCTGCCGAGGGCCAACATACCCAATTCAGTTTGAAAGTAAATATCAACAGTTTATGTTTGTATATATAGTAATAGTACAATACAAAAGTCTTTTTAAAAAAATGTGTAAAGATTGGCCACAGTTAAGCACATTAGTGTGATGGTTGAGACTGAATTTTACCAACAATTTTTGGTATATTGTGTTCAATGCTAGTTGTTGATATTCTGAAGACAGATTGCAAGTGTTCATCTGTCAATTTATTTCTTAATTTTGACTTATTTAGATTCATAAGGGAAAATGCTTGTTCGCCTATATAGGTACTACCAAACATTGTAGCACATATACTTGCATTATTTTTTAAGTGCAAAAATTCATCAGATAGAGTTTTATAAAAGTCAAGAATGCTTAAATCACGGAATCTAGACTTGCATAAGTCAGAAGTTTGTAAGTCAATGAGTTCCATTTGAACATTTTCGGGAGCTTCCTGAACTGGAACAGAAAATGGATCCCCAAACAATTTCATTTTAACCTTATGCGACTCAAAATCTGTGAATCACTTTTCAAATGAGCTAAACAGCTTGTATATTTGTTTCGAATAATCTAGTGGTTTATCAAGAAAATTTCTTCTTGAGTTTCATCAGGTAAGGAAAGTTGATGAAATTTTGACAACTTAGCTGCTTTGAGAACAGCTGGAGTTTTAGTTTGAAAGCAGATACTGCATTAGCCATTTGGTTAACAAATTGGTTTTTTCCCAATCAATTTTTTGCTTAGGTCATTCCGAAGGACTGTCAATGCTAAGTCACACCTGAAAGATAGTTCTTTTAACATCCTAGTTTGCTTACCTTTTTCTTCAAGGAATGGTATTATTTCATCAATCAAGCCAGCAAACCTTTTCAATGCCTCTCCATGGCTCAACCACCGTACCTCACAGTAATATATCAGATCACTATGTGATGCATCTGTATGTTCTAACATCTCCTTAAATTGTCTGGGATTCAAACCATGTGAGCGAATAAAATTAATAGCATCACTCACTGCCTTCATTAAGCAGTTAAATCCCAGTTATTTTGCGCACAGCTGTTCCTGGTGAATAATGCAAATCTTTGCCTTGATCACCCAAATGGTTTCTCAGCAAACTCACCATACCATTCTGAACTCCAATCATAGCTGGAGCACCATCGGTGGTGATACTAACTAGTTTGTTATTATCGCAATTATGTGTGGAACACAAATTCAAGATGGGGGATAAAATATCGGCTCCAGTTGTTCTCCCCTTCATTGAACTCATTCCAACCAGTTCTTCAGTTATTTCAAAATTTTCAGAAATCCCTCTAACAAACAAAAGCAGCTGAGCTGTTAAAGTGTTGTCTGTTGACTTATCAGCTGTTAGAGAAAAGTACTTAAATTTGGTGGCAGCAATCTGTAGTTTGTCATTAATATCATCAGACAAATTTTCAATTCTTCTTTGAATTGTCATTCTGCTGAGACTCGCATTTTTAAATTTGCTGGTGGCTTCAAGGCACAATTTCTCGGCAGCCAACAAAATGCACTACTAAAACATAAAATAACTAAAAATCTAATTTGAATTTTAAAAAAAAAGAATGCTGAGGTGCGCTCTCCCAGGTTCTGATGAAGTACCTGTGTACACAGCTTCGTGCTCATATGTCGCTCAGATTTTCCACTACAGATGGCATCCTTTCTATTATTATAGATGGATGAATAATTATAAATAACAGTGATGAACTTAAATAATATTTTAAGCATAAATACCTAAGATTAATTGTAACACTGGAACTGGATAATGTAACATCCGTTTTTGATGATATTCGTGTCACTGAACCAACATCAGAGTCTTGCTGCAAAAAATATATAGAAAGTAAAACCAATGAAAATATGTTATACTTTGGTGAACAAAAACACTCCCCCTCCCCTACTTGGTATAAACACCATAGCAAAGATTATACAATAGTCATTGCTGTCCACAAGCACACACATTAAACCTCCTAACATCAACATGTCTTATTTTATTAAATATCATTGACTGTTACTATTATTGTGATTTATTTCCACCATTCTAGATAAAATTATATTATACCTTATATGTAACTAATAGCATCTCAAGTAAAGTCAACTTTTCGCTGTTATTTTACAATAGCTCAAAGAATTACTTTGCCCAATGACAAAATGGGTAAATGAGTTAACATGTCTACAATTTTAATCCATATATTTTAATTTAGACCTTTGATATCATTTGCAGTTTATGCTTTAGTTTTGGATTGCACAAATCTTTTAAGATTATTTGCCAAATTGATATACAACTGAATTAAAAACTTGAAAACAACTTTACTTGAAAACAAAAATGATGTATATGCAATTTTGTATCAAATATCATATGTTTATGTCACAAAATATATTTAGCATCTTTTGAATTTAAACTGTGATGAAAATGTTCTAGGTAGATCACAAAAGATATAAATTTCTTTCATTTTTAAAATTTTCAGTTTAGATACAGATAAAAGTTCAACTTCTCTTGAGTGCCACAAACAGTTTTCGGCTGATGTGTACTACACCATCACTCTGCTGCCCCAATTAAGAGCTTAATTAATTTAACAATGAAAAATGATTATTCACCAACAATGATTTTATAAAGCTAGTTTTTTTTCATCTGGAAACTTGCTTAAAAACCAGTATTGAAATGAGTGATCAGTATTGAAATGATCTTCATAATTAACAAAAACAGATCTTAAAAATATATACTGCACTTACCCACACTATCTCCTTCTCTAATTCTGGTATAAATTGACTTACCCAGTAGTCCCGTTTAGCATCTGCATAATCAGCAACATTGGAGAAATTCAATAATGTGCGAATACGATCTGTCAAAGAAATGTCCACATCACATATCATTGTACCCAATTCAATGTCTAACTTGTTGACAGGCAACTTATTAGTTCGATTCTGGAACAAAAAATAATTCAACAAAAAATAATTAAATATTTCTCAATACAAATGATAAAAATGAATAAGATGAATAATGAATACAAATGCATGATTTACTAAACCTTGACTGCTCAATTGTCCAAAATGAAATGTTTTTAAACAGAGCAATGTCAACTATATAAATAAAATTGAAAATCTATCCGTGCGTATGTGCATTTGTTTATCTATCTCATTATTTTGGGAGAACGGCTGCACCGAATTTCATGACATTTTGTGGATAGCGCTGAAATAGCCACACAGTCCATGTTTCGATTTCTTAAGACCAGGGATTGTCATGATAATAATAAATGAACTTCCCAGAGAGATAACATTATGCAGATGATATTTTTCCAAAAAATTTATTTGGAAAACTAGAAATGATATTGTTGCTAAGCAATGTAATTAAACCCAATGAATTTATACAGCAGACCATTTTTATTAACACTTTCCAACTAAGTTGAAAATTGTTTATGACTTGAGTCATTCTGTCCGTTCGCAGGATAACTGCCATAAAAATGATTTATATCGAAATGAAATTTTAGTATGTTGTTGAGACGATCTGTGGGATGTTTGGAAATGAATATGAATAATATCACCCAATTAGTTTCAAATTTAACCCAGACTGAAAAAATGACATATATTGAATGAACACTATCGGACTTAATTTTTCAAACATTTTTTAAGTGAAGTAAAAATACAAATTGCTTCGAAAATTTTAAGAAATATTAAAATTATCACATAAAATGTGTAAAACTTTTTTTAGGAAAATATGTTGGGTAGTTTTTTAACATGTTCCATTTTTCCACTGCCACCATAGATGTTTAAAGATTGTTTAAATTTATATTTAATGTTGTATCCATCATAAAACTGCTTTATTTTTAAGTATTATTTGTGTATCTAAAATTCTGTGCCAATGCAATTACAATAGTTTTGATTTTAAATAATCACTGAACTTTGATTATTCCAAAAACAAAGCCTAATTTTAATGCCATACTATAGCATATAGAATGTAAACAAATTAGATGATTATAAGGTGAATTGTATACAAAATGCTGAATATTTTTCATGCAAAATTATTTAACTATGGAGTATGGAATATAAGAGATATGAATGAAATATTCATTGATTTTGCAATGAGAGGCAGATGATTTATATATTGATGACGTAATTTGAAGAACGTTCATTTTGTGTAACTAGCATTGTCTTTTTTTTTGTTCAAGTGTTCAAGTACAATAAATTACTGAAGTACTGTGATAATTTTTAAAATATAAGCGCTGAATGTGTGTGTCACATTTTAAAGACGTTTAGATAAAATTGCATTTCAGTTGGAACATGTTTCATAATCAATGTTTTATGCATGATTGATCTTTGTTGTTAAATCTTTTCAAATTTAAATAATTTAAGAAATGTATAGATAAACAAATTTTATGGGAATTATATTTTTAACTAGATTATATCAATTATGGCTTTCAGCTTAAAGGTTAAGGGGACTATTGATATTTTCAATTCCTAAAATCATCTGTTTTATTTTGACAAAAATTTTCAATTCATATATTAAGTTTAGCCAATTGTTGAAACAGAAGATCAATGGTATCTTCAAATACCATTTTAGAGCTTTCACTTTGGTCTTGATCTAATTTCATAGCGTCATTTTGGAATATATTGATCAAATTTTATATTTTTGTTAATTTGTTTATAAACAGGACCAGGATGTAAAGTTCCTTTACATTACATATTCCGTTCAAAAAACAGGTATACTATTAGTCATCAAATAAAAAGATATAATAATCTAAAAGAATTACAAATGTTTAAAAAACGATCGAATCCTGGCATAGACCACTTTTCAGTCAATGGGTTGACATAATATTAAACCCATTCTGCTTCACATTTTGCATAATCAGGGTGGTTGGTCACAAGAAATTCATTTTGGAATTCCCTGATAATTCCCTGAAACGTTTCCCTGCGAAAGATGTTTTTATCAAGGTCACGTCACCTATTAATGAAAACTCTCCCTTCAGCCACTTGTTCAGAATTATATTTAAAGGAGATGAGTGATGGGTCTTGTGATGCAAAATGAAAAAAAGAGACATTATGGAATGAACAAGCATTGTTCATTCAGCTAAAAAAAAAAAACTAAAAGTCGGAAAATGAAAAAAAAAATCACAGAAATTAGCAGTTTTCCCCCGACTTTGAACGGAATTTTAACAGATTTGGTCAATATCCTAGCAGAGTCAAAATTGTTTGCAATAGATTGTTGTATGTGACTATTTTACAAAGAACACAGAAGTAAATAAATCTTTATTACTTACAAATGTAGGAGAACTTGTGAGTGAACACAAATGTAGGACAATGTCTGTGACTTTGACATCTCCAGAAGTAGCAAAAGTAAACACATGGAGCTCATTAACATTCCGATTGATAACTTTTCTGATAAGACTTTTTCAGTAATATAACATTTTGTAGAAACATAATAAAAGCCATATAACAACAGCTACATAAACAACTACCTCAATTTCTAAAAAATTCCCATGTGTTCCTATTATTCAAACATAAATAATATACCTTTCCTGCAAACGAGCTTGTTACTCATGTCATGATCTATGCACTTTGTGCAAAGATCATGACATGAGTAACAAGTTAACAGGATAAGCTATGAGAAAAAGGCTGAGCACAAGGTTGAAGTACCCATTTTTAACAGTTAAAAATCTGGAGTATGCTAATTTTCATGCATATGGAATATTAGCATATTCCGGTACGTTAACACCCAATCTGCTTGAAACCTATTAAAACTATTTTTGGACACTTAACAAATTATCCCTTTCAAAACATTTACCTGGGAAATCTCCACAGAATAAATTTTAACTGCAATGCTATCACAATATGCCATCTGCTTACATTTCAAATGTCCAACACTTAATACATACTTCACCCACTGCACGTGCACAGGAACACATCAACTACTGTGCCGTAATATGACCCTATTTTACATCCTATGGATGACTTTTCACTTCTGAGAGCATAAGTCATAAACAAGTTCCTTTGATATGATCTATATCAGTGGGAAGGTAAAAATTATTTAACGTTTAGAAGAAGTTCTGATATCCCCCCAAGAAACTTTTTAAAAATGAGAAGAAAAAAAATAGAAGTTGTGTCTAAAAGATATTGTAATATCATATCAAACTTTTACTTTTTAATTCTGGTACAGCTGGTGCTTGATGATCACCTTTTTAAAATATATATATAATTTTCCTTCACAACCATCTTCAATTGCCAATTTTTACACTCAATAAAAAAATAAATAAATAGTAGCTGACATACTTTGTGGGAAAGTACGGTGGGGTGGGGGCAGAATGGATACAATTAAATTAATATTTTGTAGTACAGACATAATACATTTATTTAAAACATGAAAAGATGGCTACCGAGTGTGCCAGGATTATAAAAGGAAAAACAACATTTTGTAGACACAACTTTCTGCTTATTTAATGGTAATGTTTTATTAATTTATTTTTTCTTTTAAGCTTGGCGATTTTTTTTTTAAAGCTTGGAAATTTTTTTTTAAAGCTTGGTGATATTTTAAGTTTTTAAGGGGATAACTAACTAATTATTGTGTTATCTAAACTGCATAATTGATACATATCAAGATTTAAGAATTTATTTTTTACGTGATTTTTTACTTAAAAGCGAATGATGTCATTTATTGTATGCTAGCATTTTTGCTAGCTATGCCTTTTTAAGATATTTGATCTAAAATGGAAAAAAAATCAAAAAATTTAAATAAGCTCACTATTACCACAAAAGTGATTGAAATCAAATTCAGTTAGCAGTTATCCTGAGACATTTCGTCGGGCATATGAATGAAATTTGTGAATCCTATTGACCTAAATATAAAAAATCTATCTGTCCACATTATCAAAATCTGTTAAAATGGCACTGACCCGAGATATGCATTCCATTTGAGAGTAACTCAGCTTGAAGCAGGCCTCCTTCTGATGATCGTCTTTTTTTACAAATGCCATCAGCTAAGGGTGAAATAAAACTTAAACAAAATAACATTAACAATAATTATATTTCAAACATAACATTGTCAATTTGACAGCCTAATGTATTAATAAGATCAGAACATCATGTGCACACCTATATGTTCTTTACACTCTTATAAAGAGCCATCTATTGGATTTTTAACACTACAGTTTATTATTTTACAATTTATTATGAGTAATTTTCACTGACACAGTAATTTTCACTGACACCAAATGGTACCGCACAGCTTTCCCAGAGAGAGAATTTGATACCTTAGCAGATCCTAAGCAAAAATACTTTTAAACAACAATAATTCAATGCATGAAAAATCACAGACTTACTATTCCACTACAAATTTGCATAAAGTATTCTTTTAACCAATAAAATGTCCATGGTAATGATTGGATGCCCCATTTATGAGCAAAAGTGTTGACTAGATGCAGAGTTGATTAAACACAAATTAAAAAAATAATAATAATAAACTATCTTTAAGTGGGTAAACTTGGGTTTTTGAAAATATTAGCAATCATATTTTCTCATCATATTCATCATATTCATATTTTCTCTACAGTAACTCCTCTCCCTCTCTGCCCACTTGTGGGTAAACCTTGTCTTGAAGTGGTAGTTTTGCTGACCATTTACTTTTGTTTTCATTATAAAAATACAAATAGTGTAAATATTTGAATGCAAATAGTACAAGTAAAAATAGTTAAGTATTTATGCACAAAAGCCCATTCAGACTTGAGCTTTTATTTTTTATTTTTAGGAAGAAAAAAGTTTAGGCCTAGTCTGGCAGCTGAGTACATTTTATTATTACTTTGTAAAATTTGTAAAAGTACAATGTAATCTGAAAGGAAATGAAGTTGCCAATGAATGAGTGATTGACTTTGTTTGATTCTTAGATGGATGCTTAAGGCATACATTCACTAATGGCTCTATGGGATATTCTATTAATATGTCCCTCACTATTTTATATATCAGATTTTTTTAAATCATATAGCATCTTTCATTATTATTTTTGCATTTTATCATTCAATCTGACTAGTTTATGGCCATCTTTTTCAGAATTAACAAAAAATGCAATGTTTTTATTTAAATTTAGAATTTAAACTGATTCGAAACATGTACATAATATGTGTATCATAATCACTGAATGGATGTAATAAAATAGTTGCTTCAAAAGCCTACAACCTCATTTCAGTAGGGAAATTTCCCAGAATTTTAACAAATGGTGGTTGCTCAACTATTTTTGTTACTTTTCATATTTTATACATTGAAATCTGTATACATGGGAAATTAAAAAAAAAAAAAAAAATCAATTTTTTATTTCAAACTACAAGGTGTTGAAAAATTAAATTTCACAAAATACAGGGTTTATAAAATTGCTTGTATATTATTAACCAATAGAGATATTTGATACAATTATAATCTGCACATCTTATTGAACCAGATAAAGCAAGTTTTACTGCTTTAAATCTATGCAAATAAGTTAGAGTCATGTAAAACTAATTAAAAGATTGCTAAAACGACCAGATTTGAATTTTTTTTTTCTTCCCTGAGAAGGAAAATACATAATGCAATTTTCTATGTCATTTTATGGCGTCTAAGGTGTTACTAAAAAAATGTCTAGTTTTCTATTTCCTTATTTAATATACATAAGCTTAAATATTGAAAAATTTGAAAAACAAGCCTTCTAGGTTATAGACAACTGAAAAGGGAGCAGGGCAATATCTCTGTATGTTGTTAACCTGAAATTTTCCTTCATTTTTGCAAGGTTCACAATGCATTTTGGGCAAATGAATTAATTATTCATCTCCAAAATGAAAAAATCCGACGTGGACAGCACATGATTTTCTCTACAGACTCAAATGATTTTCTCTTTATTTCTTTCATAACTTACTAAATTGAGCTTATTTACACAAAATAACATGAATAATTATTTAAAATTACAATGAATTTGAAATTTTAATTCAATTTTTGTTTTCACTTGACAATTGAATGTATTTTCAAAGGTGACATTGCAAGAATGTGAAAACACTCAAATATCTCATGTCCTAGAGTTATGAGGCTGGTCTTGTTCTTTTTATTGTCAACGATTACGTATAAAAACAAGCATTTAATTGATAGTATGATTGATGATGTAGACTGCATTTAATTGATAGCATGATTGACGTAGTAACTGCTTGATGTAGTCCTTTAGTTTAGATCTTGATGATTTTTGCAGGCCATATTGCAAAAAAATAAAGGAGGTGGAGGGGGGGCAGGTTATTTCTTTACGAATTATATTAAAATCTACTCAGCACTAAGGTAACCCTCAAAAGACTTATTTACCAAACTGTGAAATTTGGTCAACTAGTTTTGAGCTAGAGTGGATGCATACATTGCACAAACATCATGCTAAAATAGTTTTTCAGGTTCTAGCATGCTTGAAATATGTAGATTCGTCTAAAACTCGAGTTGCAATTTTAAACCAATACTTTCTCAATACATTACCATAGTACCCAATACATTACCAAAGTAAAATAACAGAGCCATAAACATATGTTTAACATTTTTCTCCTCCTAACTTTTTACATTTTAAACGATGCTGTTCAACTTCTATAAAATACAGAGTAAAATTTTAAATTAAAATATTTTTTCTGCCACTGAAAATTATTTCAATAATACTTACAAATTTAATTATTATAGTAATTTAGTTAATTTTAAATGTTTATGGGCTACCATTTAAACAATTCATCATTATATCCAAGTTACCCAAGGAATGGTAGTATTCCCCCCTCCCCAAGGTGCAAAATTTGAGAAGTTATGTAAAATTACTAAAATAACCATAATACATAAATAAGTTGGTATCACATCTGATTTCAAACAAATAAGATAAAGCACGCAACTTTGATAGGTCTTTTATTACACTTTTTATAAGAAGTACAAAATAGAAAAAGGCCACAGCGCTTTCAAGCGTTAATACGCTGATAGAAAGTCTTTTATTATACTTCTTATAAGACGTACACAATAGAAAAAGACCAGAGCTCTTTTGAGCGTTAATATGCTCGAAAGTAGTCTCTCATAGTTATCTTTGACATCATCCTCAGAGGGATTGGGCTTGACTGTCCTTTTTGAATTTGTATTCCTGTAATAAAATAGTATTTATAATTGTACTTTTCTTGAGATATACTCTGTTTTGAATCTGTTAAAAAATATTTTATGTTTGTGTATTTTTCCTTAGATAATCGAATGTTTATTTACTATTTGTATTTATGCAAATTTGTCATCTTTAGTGGTCTATATATGAACGATCCTTTTTACTTTCCACGTAGCCACACTAATGAAGAGCGTATTAACACTCGAAAGCACTCTGGCCTTTTTCTATTTTGTAAGTCTTATAAGAAGTGTTATAAAAGACCTACTATCAAAATTGTGTGTTGGCTTATTTGTTAAAATAGCCATGTTTTAAATTTCTAAAAATTCTAAGAAACACATTTCAGTACATTTTTTTTCCAAGATCCCAATATCTTCATGAATATTCATAATTTTCCATAAAGTTTATAAATATTAGCACTTTTTCATAAAAATTGCAAATGTAGGCACTTTTTTGTGAAAATCTTGAATTTTAACAGTATTTGATAACAAAAATCACAAATTTTCTCATCAAACTTTTCTAAAAATTTCTCAGGCCTTTGGCAGGAAGGCAACCTTGCTTTTGGTTCACTGTAATGACTATGAAACTAGTGTAATAACATAACAAACTAGAGTAAACATAACTATGTAACTAGTTTGAAATCACTATCAAGAGAAGGAAGATCCTAATTTTATACATCTAACTCAGTGAATGGAACATTTGTTATTTTGAGAAGCGAGAAAAAAACAGAGTTAAAGAAAAAATAAACATACCTGCATGTATTTTGGATTTTGAGCTTCATTTGGCACTGCAGGAGAATTGAAAAGACATTCTAAGGCTTCGAATTGGTGAAAAGAGATATTACATTTCAAAATGCATTCCATTGATGAAGATGCCTTGCTTCCATCTAAAACTATTCCGGAAGCCATCAACCTAATAATTATGCAACGAAATTGAAAAACACAATTTGCAAAGGTGCCCATAAAGCAAGATTATACACATTTCAGTTCTTTCCCACTTGCATTATAGGTATGTCATGAAATCAAAGCAGAACTGGTACCAAATACTTGATAATATCAGACTACCAAAAAACCGATATGATCCAATACCAAATAGATTGCTATTATAACGTATAATAAATTTATAATCACTGTAAAATTATGTATTTCTATAACTAGTCTATATTATAACTAGCCACCTTAATAAATATTAAAAACAAAAAAAATTTATATTTTATAAGTTCTTCTGAAAATCATAATAAAAGAATGATCGCAAAATAATAAATTGAATATTTTGAAGTACGCGAAAAATTATTATATGGGGGGATAAGAAAAGTTGTATAAAATAACGGATTGTAATCACGGATAAGAGGATAGAAATATATGAATAAAAACATACCTTCATCAAAACTTTTCTACCTACCGTACTTCTAAGGAGACATATTTGTACATTGCTAGTTATATCCCTGCTGGTCAATTGCAGTAAACTTAATTTATTAATTTACTCTGCACTTTTAGCAGAAGGCCTTTGTAGTGGAAAACATTACCGTCAACCTTTCTGAAAATATCATCTGCCACAGTGATTCAATGAAAAATTGCTGATGAGGCAGAAAACAGAAAAGTCATGTACGCCAACTGACAAATAAACCAAGAGTGAACATTGTGATTAGGGCTGGCGACAGGTAAATGCAAACGAATGCTTTGCATATGACCCAGGCCGCATAAACAGTTTATGAAAAAGGAAAAAACTTATAAAATAGAAGTTAATAGGGAGCACATTTAGAGCAGAGGGGTTCAAAGATTTTGCCAGTAGCACTGGTCACGAGCCCATGTCTTCAATTCCAATAAAATGTTGTTAAAAATAATCAGAACTTTTTCAGGAAGGCCTAAACCTTATATTGGCATCAAAATTTCGAAATCAAAAAATTTTGTGAAAACAATACTTTCTCTATACTATATTCTTTTATATGAGAAAGTAATCATAATAACTGGGAAATAAGTTTTCATTGAGATAAAAGCATATTTATTACTTTCATTAAAACAAGTGATCTGGATCTTAATTTACATTACACGCAGTCATAAATCTCCATTAATTTGATTAGCATTACCGTTCATATGGCTGTAAATTTATATTGGCCTAGACTGAAGGCAATTTTCCATAAAAAATTATGCAAATTCTGTAATCCGTAGTGTGAGATGAGAATGTTTCCCATACAAACGACAGAGAATCCATTGTAATCAGCATATCTGCTTTTGAGATGTGTAAAATTTCAGGATGGCATGTACAAAATAAGGACATTTCAGGAAACAAATATTTTTTTAGGGATTTTTAGGACAAGTATAACTCCTACGAATAGCATTATATCCTTAAAACCTGCACCAATATGACACGTTTAATGTTAATATCATGAGGTGAACTCCGGACATTTAATCTAAATAACTTTACTCAATCAGAGAAAGAAAATTAATAATAATAATTAAATGATGGAAAGTAGATATTACCTGAGGTGGTTTGTTTCACACAAGTTTGATATAGGTTCCCTGGCAGAAGGAAAATCCTTGAAATTCAACCCAGACAACTGTAACGTGATCAAATTGCTGAAAAAAGTCTCAGTCTGCACTTCGAGACTAACTCTGTCTGATCTTGTATCAGCCGTGAATGTCTCTTGCACACTGTCATCATGCAGGATGATCATTAGGAAGCTGCTTATGCAACCGTGGAAATGGGTCAGTTCAGACAGGGGATCTGTCAGAATTGCTTGAACAGTGGAAACTGAAAAACCAATATTCAATCACTTCATAAACTCTTACATATCAGAGACACTTTGATGACACTGCAAACAGACAATTAGCAAACAGACCATCACTAAGGCAAAGAACAATAAATCCCAACCACCACCGTCACCATATTCTAAATTTTTATATTTAAAACATAGTTAGGATCAGGGAGTGATTTCGACCAATAGTAAGTAGCAAATTGCTTGTTAAAAAAAAAAATACTAGTAACAGAAAAATGTGGTAGCAAATATTGCTAGTAACCTTTCCTGGTCTGTTTGCACTCTCTCTTCCTCCCCCCAAAATCAATCTTTTTACTCACTTTCCCAGGGTTCCCGCTCCCCAAGAGCACAAGGATCTTGAACTTTTCTAGAGAATCTCACACAGTAAAAATTGCTTTGCGATGTTTTCTCATGGTAGGAATAAAGATATCATTTCCCCTTTGAGTCCAGTGGTTATGGACCGCGACAAAAATGTACAACTTGTCTTTAATTCCTGTCACCCCACGAAGATCCTAAAGTAGACATAGGATATCTACGGATCCTACCATGTCATTCCCTTTTTCTATCATCCCTCTTTCTTAAATCACCCTTCATTGCCAGATAATTGCATTCAGGAGTTAACTGACATTGACTCCATTTATCTCAGAGGAGGAATCTCATATTGCGGGTGCATCGTAAAGTGGAATGGAAATGCAACATTTTAAATTTCTCTGGTGGAGCCAAGATTGGAGCTAGCCTGTTTCAACTTCAATCCATTTCACACATTATTCAATTCAACCATATCTAAGGTGAGCCTGTCAACTGACAATGAAAGGTTCCAGTTATTTTGATGATGTTCAATGATCTTCACATGCCAGTTCGCTTTACCTTACACCTTTCTGGTAGGTCGGAGGGTCTGGGTCTCAACAACAACATGCCAGTTCGCTAACAATTTTATCACAATGGCATAGCTGCTAGTCTCTTAATTTTTACGGGCAATCACAATGTGTCCCATTCTTGCAATAAAAAAAGTACAAATAATTCCATTTTTTGCAAACTTCCCCTATGTACGCAATTTTAGAAAGATATCATTACAATTTATAAAATATATAATGTTTAAATCATGCAAAATTTTGTCAAAAAAAGATTACAATTCTCATATCCGTGGGATGCAAATTTATTTTACTAAAGTCTTATTACTAAAGATCCAAAGCAGCATTTTTAAATTGATCCCCAAAATTTACTTAAATTATCATTCACCAAGTACTTTCTCAATTTTCAAGAACCTGTATGCACATATGGATAAGAGGATATATATGGATAAGAGGAACCTACTTATACAGCCATGGGGATAAATACAGCTGTTTTGAGATACTCGAACTTTCCCTTGCTAATAAAAGCTTTGCCCCTTTAAAATAAAATTATTTAGAAATATTCTTAATTTGGGCCAATGGGGTGGAAATCCAGAGTGTCTCACAAGCAGCTAGCTGTATGCTTCTTTTTCAAATGACAGTACATATGTCTTTCTCTATGGTTTTCAAACTTTTGGGGTTTTAATTGGATGGCAGGACTCCAAAATGAAGTCCATTGTAGTCCAAAATATGTATTCAAAATTTTGAAGTTTTTTTTATTATGAAAATTTGCACAAAACTATCCCGTCGCACACTTTGAAAAACACTGCTCAATACAAAACATTTTACAACATAAAATGCACCATGACTTATAAAATATAAAATGATTAGTTCAAAGAAAAGCATATAGTTAAGCAGGTGTAGAAAGTTTTATAAAAATACTTCACCTTTAGATTTTGTTCTTGGGTTAAAAGGAAAATAACCTAAAAAAAGATAAGTTTTAGAGCATTAAAAGGTACACAATTAACTAAAACAAAACTTTGGACATTAGAAAAAACAAAAGTTTTCATTACACATTATATTTTATAATGGAATGTATTAATGAAAAAAGTTGTGAAAGGCTCTAATTGACTTTCTTTCAAGCACTCCTATCTTATATCCAGGTCAAGGGAAATTGAATTAGGTTTCAAACTTTAAAATGAATGTTTCTGCTATATTCTGTCACTACTCCATTTATGTCGGAAAGTATTCCAATTGTAATCTAAATAAATCTCCAAAGGAAACTCCTGGATACAACAAATTTATTTTTTCTTTTTCATCAAGTCATCATGCTCAAAACAATATTTTAATGATAAGAAAAACTTGAGAAACATATATAAGCAAAAATAATACAATATAACAACATACAGCAGTTTCAAGGATATGCTGGATCCCCTTCATCAGTGCAAAAGAACCAACAAACCCAAAATCAAAAGATGAAATCAGGGAAAATAAACTTTCCCTAAAAAAAATTTAAAGCACTTTTCAAGGACTTCATTTCCTCCATAATGAACTAAGATTATTATTTCATGTTGAAGCCGTTAAGGAAATTTTGGGGAAAAAACAATGTTGTTTAGGAAATTTTCAGCGACAGCGTAACTGCTAGGGAAATTTTTAGAGAAAGCAGAACTTCTCACAAAAACACAATGATGTGAATCTGCAGAACACTTCCAATCCTGTCTATTTCAAACACTTTCAAGGACATAACGAAGAAAATGTGAATTTTCAAGTACTTTCAAGGCCTAAAAATGTTAATCTAAAATTTAAGTACTTTCCCAATTTTCAAGCACTGGTATGCACCCTGTGAAATCCAGTCACTCAAATAGCAGCTGTAAACCTTAGGGCCGGTCGAATGGTCTGAGTGTTCGTCATCCTGTGAAATGGGCACAAACTAGAAGAAACAGTGGGGGTTATACACCCGAGATCTGGATTAAGAGCTCACCTGAGAGAGTCAATCAGAAAGCAGAATGAAGAACAGTCCAAGCAATAAGAAAGCAGAATGACGAACAGTTCAGGCAGTCAGAACGCAGAAGGAAGAACAGTCAAGGCAATCAGAAAGTAGAAGGAAGAACAGTCCAGGCAATCAGAAAGCAGAAGGAAGAACAGTCCAGGCAATCAGAAAGCAGAATGAAGAACAGTCCAGGCAATCAGAAAGCAGAATGAAGAACAGTCCAGGCAATCAGAAAGCAGAAGGAAGAACAGCCCAGGCAATCAGAAAGCAGAATGAAGAGCAGTCCAGGCAATCAGAAAGCAAAAGGAAGAACAGCCCAGGCAATCAGAACGCAGAATGAAGAACAGTCCAGGCAATCAGAACGCAGAAGGAAGAACAGTCAAGGCAATCAGAAAGTAGAAGGAAGAACAGTCCAGGCAATCAGAAAGCAGAAGGAAGAACAGTCCAGGCAATCAGAAAGCAGAATGAAGAACAGTCCAGGCAATCAGAAAGCAGAGTGAAGAACAGTCCAGGCAATCAGAAAGCAGAAGGAAGAACAACCCAGGCAATCAGAAAGCAGAATGAAGAGCAGTCCAGGCAATCAGAAAGCAAAAGGAAGAACAGCCCAGGCAATCAGAACGCAGAATGAAGAACAGTCCAGGCAATCAGAAAGCAGAAGGAAGAACAGCCCAGGCAATCAGAAAGCAGAACAGTCCAGGCAATCAGAAAGCAGAACAGTCCAGGCAATCAGAAAGTAGAAGTAAGAACAGTCCAGGCAATCAGAAAGCAGAAGGAAGAACAGTCCAGGCAATCAGAATGCAGAAAGAACAACAGCCCAGGCAATCAGAATGCAGAAGGAAGAACAGCCCAGGCAGTCAGAAAGCAGAAGGAAGAACAGCCCAGGTAGTCAGAAAGCAGAAGGAAGAACAGTCCAGGCAATCAGAAAGCAGAAGGAAGAACCGTCCAGGCAATCAGAAAGCAAAAGGAAGAACAGTGCATGCAATCAGAAATCAGAATGAACAGTTCAGGCAATCAGAAAGCATAAGGAAGAAAAGTTCAGACAATCAGAAAGCAGAATGAAGAACAGTCAAGGCAATCAGAAAGCAGAAGGAGGAACAGGCCAGGCAATCAGAAAACAGAAGGAAGAACAGTCCAGGCAATCAGAAAGCAGAAGGAAGAAAACCCAGGCAATCAGAAAGCAGAATAAACAGTTCAGGCAATCAGAAAGCAGAAGGAAGAACAGTTCAGGCAACCAGAAAGCAGAAGGAAGAACAGTGCAGGCAATCAGAAAGCAAAAGGAAGAACAGTTCATGCAATCAGAAAGCAGAATGAACAGTTCAGGCAATCAGAAAGCAGAAGGAAGAACAGTTCAGGCAATCAGAAAGCAGAAGGAAGAACAGTCCAGGCAATCAGAAAGCAGAAGGAAGAACAGTCCAGGCAATCAGAAAGCAAAAGGAAGAACAGTTCATGCAATCAGAAAGCAGAATGAACAGTTCAGGCAATCAGAAAGTAGAAGGAAGAACAGTTCAGGCAATCAGAAAGCAGAAGAAAAAACAGTCCATGCAATCAGAAAACAGAATGAAGAACAGTTCATGCAATCAGAAAGCAGAAGGAAGAACAGTTCATGCAATCAGAAAGCAGAATGAAGAACAGTCCAGGCAATCAGAAAGCAGAAGGAAGAACAGTTCATGCAATCAGAAAGCAGAATGAAGAACAGCCCAGGCAATCAGAAAGCAGAATGAAGAACAGCCCAGGCAATCAGAAAGCAGAATGAACAGTTCAGGCAATCAGAAAGCATAAGGAAGAACAGTTCAGGCAATCAGAAAGCAGAAGGAAGAACAGTCCAGGCAATCAGAAAGCAGAAGGAAGAACAGCCCAGGCAATCAGAAAGCAGAAGGAAGAACAGTTCAGGCAGTCAGAAAGCAGAAGGAAGAACAGTCCAGGCAATCAGAAAGCAGAAGGAAGAACAGCCCAGGCAATCAGAAAGCAGAATGAAGAACAGTCCAGGCAATCAGAAAGCAGAATAAACAGTTCCGGCAATCAGAAAGCAGAAGGAAGAACAGTTCAGGCAATCAGAAAGCAGAAGGAAGAACAGTTCAGGCAGTCAGAAAGCAGAAGGAAAAACAGTCCAGGCAATCAGAAAGCAGAAGGAAGAACAGCACAGACAATCAGAAAGCAGAATGAAGAACAGTCCAGGCAATCAGAAAGCAGAAGGAGGAACAGCCCAGGCAATCAGAAATCAGAAGGAAGAACAGTCCAGGCAATCAGAAAGCAGAAGGAAGAACAGCCCAGGCAATCAGAAAGCAGAATGAAGAACAGTCCAGGCAATCAGAAAGCAGAATAAACAGTTCAGGCAATCAGAAAGCAGAAGGAAGAACAGTTCAGGCAATCAGAAAGCAGAATGAAGAACAGTTCATGCAATCAGAAAGCAGAATGAACAGTTCAGACAATCAGAAAGCAGAAGGAAGAACAGTTCAGGCAATCAGAAAGAAGAAGGAAGAAGGAAGAACAGTCCAGACAATCAGAAAGCAGAATGAAGAACATCCCAGGTAATCAGAAAGCAGAAGGAAGAACAGCCCAGGCAATCAGAAAGAAGAATGAAGAACAGTCCAGGCAACCAGAAAGCAGAATGAAGAACAATTCTAGAAAGCAGAAGGAAGAACAGTCCAGGCAATCAGAAAGCGGAAGGAAGAACAGTTCATGCAATCAGAAAGCAGAATGAACAGTTCAGGCAATCAGAAAGCAGAAGGAAGAACAGTCCAGGCAATCAGAAAGCAGAATGAAGAACAGCCCAAATAATCAGAAAGCAGAAGGAAGAACAGTCCAAGCAATCAGAAAACATAATGAAGAACAGTCCGAGCAATCAGAAAGAAGAATGAAGAACAATTCTAGAAAGCAGAAGGACGAACAGTCTAGGCAATCAGAAAGCAGAAGGAAGAACAGTTCATGCAATCAGAAAGCAGAATGAACAGTTAAGGCAATCAGAAGCCAGAAGGAAGAACAGTCCAGGCAATCAGAAAGCAGAAGAAAGAACAGTTCATGCAATCAGAAAGCAGAATGAAGAACAGTCCAGGCAATCAGAAAGCAGAATGAAGAACAGCCCAGGTAATCAGAAAGTAGAAGGAAGAACAGCCCAGGTAATCAGAAAGTAGAAGGAAGAACAGCCCAGGCAATCAGAAAGCAGAAGGAAGAACAGTTCAGGCAGTCAGAAAGCCGAAGGAAGAAAAGTCCAGGCAATCAGAAAGCAGAAGGAAGAACAGCCCAGGCAATTAAAAAGCAGAATGAAGAACAGTCCAGGCAATCAGAAAGCAGAATGAAGAACAATTCTAGAAAGCAGAAGGAAGAACAGTCCAGGCAATCAGAAAGCAGAATGAAGAACAGTCCAATCAATCAGAAAGCAGAATGAAGAACAGCTCAGGTAATCAGAAAGCAGAAGGAAGAACAGCTCAGGCAATCAGCAAGAAGAATGAAGAACAGTCCAAGCAATCAGAAAGCAGAAGGAAGAGCAGCCCAGGCAATCAGAAAGCAGAAGGAAGAACAGTCCAGGCAATCAGAAAGCAGAAGGAAGAACAATTCAGGCAATCAGAAAGCAGATGGAAGAACAATTCAGGCAATCAGAAAGCAGAAGGAAGAACAGTTCAGGCAATCAGAAAGCAGAATGAAGAACAGTTTAGGCAATCAGAAAGCAGAATGAAGAACAGTTCAGGCAGTTAGAAAGCAGAAGGAAGAACAGTCTGGGCAATCAGAAAGCAGAAGGAAGAACAATCTGGGCAATCAGAAAGCAGAAGGAAGAACCATCCAGCCAATTCGAAATGAGAAGTAACACATCAAACTGGCGTGTGCCAAAACGCAACAGGAATATCCCGACATAATGAGTCAAGTCTGAACAAGAATAAACGAGACCCAACAAGATGAAAAATAGTTTAAAATGGTGCATAAGAGCCTCAAAGGTTAAGAAATGGAACGAAAAAAGCAGAAAAACTGACAGGACTAGAGTAGCAGTTTGAACGGCCGAAGGGCACTTTGCCAGACCTTGGACAAAAATGGAGTACTGGACAAGTCATTAACTAAATGACTAGAATTTTTCTGGATATGGAAGGTGTCAAGGACATCAAGATCATAGATCTAAACTTTTTAATTTGAAAATTCAGTGACTTGTTATCCAAAAACCACAAAAGAATTCCAAAAGACATGAAATCCAAAAGAGGAATGATTCGTCTTTGGGAATTCGAGTTGTTGGTTTACTTGCACTGACGAAGAGGATCCAGCGTATCCTCGAACAGTTGTATACTGAATTACTGTAATATTTGTGCTTATTTATGTTGTTCTTGTCTTCCTTATAATATTTAATACTTTAAATTATAAGAAGTTATTATTTTTTCTTATAATATTTTTATACCACTGTAATGCCAGAAATGTAAAGTAATAAATATTTGGAAGGATTAAAAAATAATGGAACCAGGAATGCAGGCGGATTATCCCCACGCTAAGCAGATGGGCGATAATATACAGGTGGCCCCATATCTTACATACCACGCCCATGTTTACATACCACGTTAAGCCGTTTGGCGGCAACCGAGACGGCGACGCCATGTCTACGGATTAGCCCTCAGCTCTAGATTTCAGCACGTGGACCGCCGACCGAAAAAGGGATATAAGTGAGAGTTGCTCGAAGTGGGAGTCAGAATTGGTCAAGGCAGGCTGTTGGAGTGAGACTAGTCAAGAAGAAGCGACGGTAGCAGAGTTAAGAGTTGTGTGTGCGTCTCTGATATAGGAATTCGAAGGAGAGCTCATGTTCATCTGGTATTGCAAGTGTAAAGTGTGACAAAGCATCGGTGTTACCCAAGTTATATGAAAGAAGATCAGGTACCGTACAATTAAACTATATGAGGATAACCTCTTTGTCTAAATTTGTGTTTTTAAGGAAAGGCTAATTAATGCATCCCACCACGTGCTCCAACCAAATATCAATTCATCTGGCATTACACCCCCCGAACTACCATTGAGATGTATTCCACTATGTATGATATTTATTTAATTTGTAAAACTAAAGGGTGTAAATTGAGTATGTGATAAATAAATGTTTGTTCCTTTACTATTAACCTTAATTTTTACTTTGTTAACTTAGTATCCCGTTAAGCACAGAAATAGGTGGGTTTTGCGGCCACCAACGCAATGTACACAGCAGTAAGTTAGTACAGATTACATGTATAATTAATATACTAATAAATAATTAATTTAATGTAAAATGCATTTTTGACAATATTAATTTTAATCAACAAAAATAATAATCGGCACATTTGGTGCTCGTGACTTTAGCAGTAACGGGAATAAAATAAGGATTTATGAAATTAATAAAAATAAAAGGAATAATAATAATAAAAAATAAATATTGATACGGTTGGACAACTGGTGGCGACATAGATGATTGTGAAAGTATTGTGCACAATTCTCATTTCTCCTTATGTTATATGTATGATTATGTAAAGTTTTATCAATGAAATGGAAAAAATGGTTCTTCTAAATGAGATCGAAGGTATAATTAGAAAAATGGGATATAGGAATGGGACCAGTTAAAAAAGTGGTGAAAAGTTCAATTATAACAAGGAGTTCAAGTTTGAAAGAAGATTCAAAAATATCAAATAAAAATTATAGTAAATTGGATAGAAATAATAAAAATATGGATATTCCAGTAATGCAGATCCTGCCATTATTTAGTGGGAGTAAGGAGGAAGATATAAATTTCTTTATAAAACAATTTGATGAATTAGCGGAGTTAGCAAGTTGGAAGGAAGAGCATAAAGTGGCTATCATTAAAACCAGATTAAAAGATAAGGCTATGCAGTTTTTAATTCAAAACCCTGAATTACAAAACGAAAAGGAGTTTGATAAAATAAAAATATTACTAATAAAAAAATTTTCAAACAGAATAACGATAACGCAAGAACAGGACGCTTTCAATAAAATAAAACAAACGCCTGATATGTCAGTGGACGAGCTTGTGCTAAAAATAAAAAACGCAGCGCGTAAATTTTTGAACCTTAAGGATACAACAGATGGAGAGGTAGAGAAAATAACCAATAAAATAATGTTGGGAAAATTCATTAGCGCATTACGCCCTGATTTGGCAATTGAAGTGAAGAAAAAAGATCCGCAGCGGTTTGAAGATGCCATAAAAGATGCCGAACTGTTTGAAATAATTCTTAATGATAGGACTCCAGAAGAATCACATAACGAACTGAAAGAAATGTTACTTACAACACAGGTTCAAGATTTGACTTTAGAAATTAATAAATTAAAATTGCAAAATATACCAAATCAATCCATGGAACGAGCTGTTTTTTGCATAGGGTGCGGAAAAAATGGACATTATTTCTCAGATTGCTGGTACAATGAGTGTAATACTGCATTTGCAAGGAATCCCAAACGAATGAATTATCAGCAATATGGGTTGGAGCAAACAAATTATATCAGAGGAAACAGAAACGAAAATCTCAGAAATTTTGAACGAGGAGGATATAATAGAAATAATAGGGAATATCAAGGAAATAATAATGATCAAAGAAATTATTACGATCAATTAGAAACCAACGTAAAAAATAGAGAGAGGCAAAGTATAAGAGGAAATTTTAGGGGGCGCAACGGAAGAAATATAAGATCAAACACATATGAGAGAAACAATAATAATAGTAATTTAAACTAAGAGCTGGAATTTGGGACCAAGGAACGAATCGTACAAATTCCAGAGAAATAAATAAATTCGGTTCACAAACATATAGAAATAACAAAAATGGAGATGACTGGCAAAACTATACAAATTTGGAGAGAGGACAATATTATGAAAATAATGATAAAGCAAAATATGATACCAAAAGTATCCTTTCAAGCGAATGTGAGAACGTATCTAGCCCACAATTACCGATGGTAGAAATAGATTGCAAAGGAATAAAAATAATAAGTGTAATTGATAGTGGGGCTCAAGTTAGTATTATAGATTTGGAAACATTTCAAAAACTAAAACAGAATAGAAATGTAAAAATAAAATACATAACCAGAAGAGTAATACTTCAGACGTTTACTAAAGAAAATATAGAATTTTTAAATTGCATTCAATTTTCATTTAGAATTGGGGAAAAGGCATGCAAAAATTATTTTTTCGTGACAAAACAGAACTTTCAGGGGCAATATAAAATGCTTTTAGGCTACGACTTTTTATCCTCACATAAAGCAATTTTAAATACAAAAGATAACGAAGTACAATTTGGGAATACTGCGATTAAATTGTATAAAAGTGAAAATACAAACCCAATACAGAATTCGAAACAAAAACCACAAAGCCAGGGAATTCGCGATGAAAATAGATATAATAGTAATTATAAAAATTATAATACTGATGACGACGAATATGAGGAAATAAATAGTTGTTATAATGAATCCAATAATGAGAATGAAGATAGAATAAGCGATGATAATGATGACGACGAATATGAGGAAATAAATAATTGTTGTAATGAATTCAATAATGAGAATGAAGGTAGAATAAGCGAGGATAATGAAAGCGATAACGATAGAAAAAACGCTAATATGCAAAATTGTAGCACTCGCGATAATGTAAATGATGAAAAATGGTTACCAAGTTCTAATGAAAGTAATAAGAATAAGAATGTTAAAAAGAAAGAGGAAAAGCAGATTTTCGCTAAATTGAAAAGAAAAATAACATTAAAGCCAGGGGAGTCAGAAATAGTCCAATTGATTTTGTCACAGGAATTAAATGAGGGACAGGATGTTTTATTTTCTCCAATAAAAATGGCAAGAACATTAATCACGGATGAAGCGATCCAAAGTATAGAAAATAAAAATAAGATTAGAATGTTGTTATACAATGAAAAAAATTGCCAAATTACACTTAATAAAAATATGAACGTGGGTATAATAACAGAACAAATCGAAATTGTTGATACAAAAAATAAAAGCAGTAAACCCACGTTGGAAATTAATAATATTCAAAATTTAAATAAAACAGATTATCAACAAATTTGGGAATTAAGAAAGAAAGAAATATCTCCAGACGATTTTCAAGTACAGCACTTAAATAAGGAAGATAGAAATAAAGTTATTGCATTAATGATGACCAATACAGAGGTTTTTTCAAAGTCATATGCTACCCTAGGTAAAACATCAGCAATAGTACCGAAAATCGAACTTATGCACAATTATCCTATTCAGAGTCGACCATACCCAATTCCGAGAGCAGTACGAGAAATTGCGCAAAAAGAAATTAGGGAATTATTGGAAAATGACATTATTGAAAGTTCACAAAGCACGTACGCTAGTCCCATTATTCTTGTAAAGAAACCAAGTAAACCAAATGAAGAACCTAAATATAGACTTGCTATTGATTATAGGGCCATAAACGCGTATTTACCACTTTTGCCAATAAACTTACCAAAGGTGAAGGATATATTACAAAATATCGCTGGTAGTAAAATTTATACAGTTATGGATTTGAAGGCGGCGTTTTTTCAGATCGAACTAAGAAAACAAGATAGAAAGGCCTTAACGTTCACAACTTTTATGGGAAATTTTAATCCTAAAAGAATTCCGTTTGGTCTTAAAAACTCAGGAGCATATTTTCAACTTTTAATGAACAAAGTGTTAGGAGATCTATCAGAGTTAAAAATATACTTTTACTTAGATGACTTAGTCATATGCGCACAAAATAACGACGAAATGTTAGAGAAAATCAAAATTGTTTTCCAAAGATTGAAAGAAAATAATTTAACACTCGACCCGGCGAAGTTACAGATATGCAAATCGCAAATTGAATTTTTAGGATATAAAGTAAATGCGAATGGTATAAGCCCATCAATAAAAAACTGTGCAAAAGTGCAAAATTTCAAACAACCCCAAACGGTTAAACAAGTAAAAAGCTTTCTTGGGACAACAAACTATTTTAGAGGTCTGATAAAAAATTATGCACAAATTGCAGAACCGTTGGTAAATTTGACAAAAAAGAATGTTAGGTTCGAGTGGAATAATGAATGTAGAAAAGCTTTTGAAAAATTAAAAAATGCAATTTTTAAAGAACCAGTTGTAAGACAGCCTGATGAAGTAAACCCGTTTGTCTTAACTACGGATGGCTCAGGTAAGGGAATTAGTAGTATTTTGATGCAAAGGGTAAATGGAGTCGATCATGTTATCGAATTTTATTCAAGACCTGTGAACCCGGCAGAGAAGCGTTATCCTGCAATAAAGCTAGAATTGCTAGCTATACACGCATCCTTACAACACTTCAGAGAATATCTGTTCGGAAGGAGTTTCACCTTGCTGAGTGACGCAAAATCCCTTATGTACCACATAAAATTAGATAAAATGCCAAATATCATATCGAGGTGGCTAATTGACATAAGTCAGTATGATTTTAAATTCAAATATCAAAAAGGTGAAAATAACGCAAGTGATTATTGCTCGAGATATGTATTTGACAATGATAACCAAATCAAATATGTAAATACTTTAATTAAAAATGATGAGATAAATGTGGAGAAAATATTAGAGCAACAAATGGTAGATGAAAAATTAAGTAAAATTAGAGAGGAATTACAAAAAGGAAGAAACCGATATCACAATAACAAGGTATACTATATTGATAGCCAAAATAAACTGTTAATGGTAAAGAAGGAAAATAAAAGACAAACGTATAGGAAAATAAATGAGAATAAGATTGTAATACCGCACTCGCTAAAGGGAAAGATAATAGAGATAGCACATTTCCCTCATTTCGGAGTAAAAAAGACATACCAATTACTTTCAAGAAAATATTTTTGGATAGGGGCTTTCCAAGACGTGGAAAATTTTTGTAAGTCTTGTAATCAATGCTTATTAGTAAAACACAAAAATATACCACCAGCCAGACTTCAGGCCATGCCAGAAATATTAAAACCAGGAATATATTTACAACTGGATTGCGTAGGAAAACTACCGCGCAGTAATGGAGGAAATAATTTTGTAATTACAATTGTAGACATGTTTTCACGATACTTTGAGGCCTATGCAGTCAGAGACATTACTGCTAAAACAATAGTGAATAAGCTAACAAACTTCGTGACAACTTATGGAGTTCCAATTATTATTCAAAGCGATAATGCTCAAATTTTTAAAAGTAAAGAATACATAGATTTTACAAATGCATTAAATATTGAAAGGCGATACAGTTCGGTTTATTTCCCAAGTTCTTTAGGTCGTTGTGAAAGAATACACAGAGACATGAAACAATGTATAATGTGTTTGTCAAAGACTACGTTTGAATGGGATGAATCTTTAAAATGGTTTAAGTTTTATGTGAATAACACTATTAACAGTAATACAGGATTTGAGCCTTCATTCCTGTTCTATCTTAGAGATTTATCATTGCCATTTGAAAATATTAAACGAACAAACATACCAAGTAAGGAAGAAATAGATATAATGTATAGTGATGTAAATAATTATAAAAATTATGTGGCACAGCATTTAAAAAATATAGATAAAGTCGTGAAAGACGCATCGGAACAACAAAAGCTGATAAATGACAAACAAATAAAGAAATATAAAATAGTGAGAAAAAACGATATATTTATAGGAGCGACAGTGTACCTAAAAAAGTTCCTAAAACCAAGGGTATTAGAGGATCGATATGATGGACCATTTAGAATTACGAAATTAGTCCGAAATAATAAGGTTATAATATGTCTTAAAAGTGATGAAAATAAAACTTATAAAGTGCACATAAATAAACTATACATGGCAGCGGAGCGAAAACAATATTTGAAAGATAGTGACGAAAGCGAATCAAACCACACACACACACAGGACAAAGAAAAAAATCAAAATGAGAAAGTGATTAGAAATAATGATCAAAGTCAGATTAAGGAAGGGAAGGTCACTAAAGAAAAGCAATTAAACTGTGAAAATAATAGAAATGATGATGAGGTTTGTTATAATGCCAGAGGGTATAATTTTCGCCCTCGAATTGTTGTAAATAGTAATTTCATAAAACAAAGAATATGAAAAATATGTAAAAAGTTTGTAATTAATGTCATAAATAGAAAGTGATAATTGAGTGTATATGTATATGTTTTAAATTGTGGATATAAGTATATTTCAAAAAGTATGTTATGTATTTCTGACATTACATATATGGCAAGTTCAAAAAAAAAAAAAAAAAAAAAAAAAGTGAAATAACAAAGTAATTTATAAATAATATGGTGGTATGGAATTCAACCATAACCAAGAATCGGAAGTTGATAGTTGCACTACTACAATATGTTACAAAATGAAATGATAACAAGAAAATGTATAATAATAATAAAGTAATGAATGCTGTTATGTAATGATATGTCGTATGTAAATAATTATGTAAAAGGAGAAATGAAAATTATGCATTGCAAATAATATATATCAAAATTTACAATTTAATAATAATGTGAATGTTGGTAATCCTCATGTAATTTATGGTACATTATGTCAATTATGAATAATGGACTAACTTGACAGGGAACTATCAAGAAACTACAAAGAACTATCAAAGCTATGAGTTGTACGAGGCTAAAAAGTGGAACTCAGCCTTTCTCACAATGGATGAACTTATGTGTTTGCGAGGAACCATTGTGAACTTAATTTCTTACCACTGGGGTGAAACTGTGGGAGAGTAACTTTTGGACTTTTTTTTTTTTTCGCGGGGGGGTGAGAATGTAATGCCAGAAATGTAAAGTAATAAATATTTGGAAGGATTAAAAAATAATGGAACCAGGAATGCGGGCGGATTATCCCCACGCTAAGCAGATGGGCGATAATATACAGGTGGCCCCATATCTTACATACCACGCCCATGTTTACATACCACGCCCATGTTTACATACCACGTTAAGCCGTTTGGCGGCAACCGAGACGGCAACGCCATGTCTACGGATTAGCCCTCAGCTCTAGATTTCAGCACGTGGACCGCCGACCGAAAAAGGGATATAAGTGAGAGTTGCTCGAAGTGGGAGTCAGAATTGGTCAAGGCAGGCTGTTGGAGTGAGACTAGTCAAGAAGAAGCGACGGTAGCAGAGTTAAGAGTAGTGTGTGCGTCTCTGATATAGGAATTCGAAGGAGAGCTCATGTTCATCTGGTATTGCAAGTGTAAAGTGTGACAAAGCATCGGTGTTACCCAAGTTATATGAAAGAAGATCAGGTACCGTACAATTAAACTATATGAGGATAACCTCTTTGTCTAAATTTGTGTTTTTAAGGAAAGGCTAATTAATGCATCCCACCACGTGCTCCAACCAAATATCAATTCATCTGGCATTACACCCCCCGAACTACCATTGAGATGTATTCCACTATGTATGATATTTATTTAATTTGTAAAACTAAAGGGTGTAAATTGAGTATGTGATAAATAAATGTTTGTTCCTTTACTATTAACCTTAATTTTTACTTTGTTAACTTAGTATCCCGTTAAGCACAGAAATAGGTGGGTTTTGCGGCCACCAACGCAATGTACACAGCAGTAAGTTAGTACAGATTACATGTATAATTAATATACTAATAAATAATTAATTTAATGTAAAATGCATTTTTGACAATATTAATTTTAATCAACAAAAATAATAATCGGCACAACCACAATAAATAAAACTGCTGTTTGTGAGAATAAAACTTTCTAATATTTCCTTAAAGAAAGCAAACATATAAAAGTTATACAATGGAGCACCATTTATACATTTCTCATGGGAAATTCGAAAAAGACGTATAAATGGAAAGACGTATAATCAGAATTTTAAGAAACAACTTTGATTATTACAAATTTAATGCTACAAATCATCCTAATTAATTTAAAAGTAATATTTTTATTTTTTTCTTAAGTTATTATCTATATTGAAAATAATATTTATTAAATTTTTATACTTAAACATTTACAATCATAAAAATGAAAAAAATCATACCTTTATTTTAATTTCATACATACACATCTTAAGTAAATACACACCTTGTTTTATACGATTTATGTGCATGCACGTAATATTAATTAAAAAAAATCTTTAATCGTCGTCTGACGTGCGGATTGAATGCGAGTATTGAGTACAGCATTATGAATAGAATTAAGGTCTTTGAAAGTCTTTTTACTGGTGTTTTGACAAACAAAATAAGTTCTAAGTTTATCAATGGAGTCTTTAAAAGAAGGGGGGATAAGTTCTTCACATTCTTCATCATCATCGCTAGTTAAATTAGCACCAGATAATTTGTCTTCTATTAATTCATCAATTGTGATTAATTTCAAAGTCATTACGTCGGTATCACAATTCCCATACTCCTCGAAAGTAACTTCTGATCTCAGGAGATTCAAATCTTCTTCATCCATGATCACAGTTTCATCAACTCCAGAGTTGACATCACTGTCGTCGTTGGCATCACATGCATCTAATTTTGGTTCAGGAAACCCTTCTTTAATGAAACTATTTTTTATTGTTTCAGACTTGCCTTGAGTCCATGCTAGGAAGATCATGTTTATCCCCTGAAGTACGTTTATCTTTCCTCGGATATTTCCTGTAGTGATGCTTTGAAGGGCATGTTGAATTAAACACTTTCTTTAGTACACTTTAAAGTTTTTTATTATTCCCAGATCTAGGGGTTGTAGTTTGCTCGTACAATTTGGTGGAAAGTAAACCACTTTCACAGTTTTCAAAAAGTCAGTCTCTTGGGGGTGAGCAGCAGTACATTGATCCATAAAAAAGTAAAATTTTGCGTTTTTGTTGCTTCATATCTTTATCCATTTTTTTGAGCCACTCAGTAAAAATTTTAACAGTCATCCACACTTTTGTATTTGCTTCATAACCTACTGGCAATGTTTTAACTTCTGCAAAACACCTTGGCTTCCGTGACTTCCCTATGACTAGAGGAGTCAACTTATCACTTCCATCAGCGTTGGCACAAAGAAAAACAGTGAGGTGATTTTTAGATCTTTAATAATATATATATATATATAAAAAATATATATATATATATATATGAATGAATGACTGTAGCTCTAACATAAGAACAAACACTTTTAAAGTCTCTGGACATATTATTCTAGCTTAAATGTAATATTCAAAGTAAGTTCAAAATTTTCCATTTGAAAATTTTTTGGAAAACCCACATCTCTAATTTGGACAATGATTAATATTTATTGAACAGAAGCTTAGCAAATGGGTTTTAGGGGCAAAATTGGCAACATTGTTCAGTTCCCAGTGGCTAAATTATATACAACTTTCCAAGATCCTAGCTATGCATATGTTTCCGAGTCATTGAAAGCTTTTTGCAATGCAAAAAGTGTGTACATTACTTTTTTTTTTTTGTACATTATAAAAATATCTAGGGTGGTCTAAGATTATTTAATTACTGATGCATTACTGTACAGACAAGTGGCATCGATTGAGATACATGAGCCCCAAGTACATTTTGCATCCATCTAGGCATACTCTTGTATGCCTAGATGGATGGTGGTACGAAAAAAAAAAAATAATAATATAATATTAATTAAATAAAAATCTATATTATACCTAACATAATTTAAAGAAACTTACCACCATAATCTGATTTAACGTCACTATTTGTACTGCTAAGAAAATCATCCTGCGATGAATTAGATGATGTAGTTGCACGTGACACTTTATTTTCCATTGTCATCAGGTGAAAATCTTCATCTGACTCATCTACAAAATATTATATTACGATTTATATAGATACGATTCATTCATAAACTCATAAAACTTGGTTAAATTAACTGGAGTGTGGCTCAACTGGAATCCACTTCAAGGAGCTTTAGATCCCCCCAAATTTTGCAAAATTTGCATTGTTGGTCCAAATGATTACAATTATAACATGTTACCCTTCATTTTTAAAGGGCTTGAAAAAATCTTACGATTGATGCCAAGTTTGATAATGTCACTTGTCTATACCCACCACCAATGAGGGCTAATGACATCATGAACACAAAAATTGCATTGCAGCTATTTTTCACTACAATGATTGAAACGGTGAAGTTTCATAATCATTGAGCCATAAATACCCTCTTTTATGGGTCATTCCATATCAAATCAACACAAAAAAGTGACATTTTCAACCCGACACACACACATTTTTTAAAACTTGGCTATTTTGTTATTCACTTAAATATAAGTCAGTATGCAAAATCTTAGCCCCCAATTCTCATTAGTTTTTTATTTATAAAAATTTTAAGTTTCAAATTTTGGTATATTTTTCACAATTCTAGACGTGTATCTGCTGACTTAATGAACCGATTGTGTTGAAATAAGGCTTATTTTGTAACTTAATTTATAGCTTTTCTGATATATTCCATGACCCTGTACATGTTTTTCATTTCAAGGTAGTAGTATATATATGTACGTATGAGCGCACATGTACTATATACACTAAAAACTATATATTATAGCTTATTTTTATCTTTTTATATATAAAAAAAAAGGTATCGATCTATTTTAATATTAAAAACATGATTTTATATCTAAATAAGGCCTTTTTTACATTTAGACCAAATTTTAGATAAATGCGTGAAAAAAGAGATCAAAGATAGGCTGCCCCATTTTGGGGCTACCTCATACATAGGTAAATAACGGTGAAATTAAATAAATGCGTGAAAAAAAAGAGGACTTCTAAATAAATAGAAGTCCTCTAAGCTTTAAAATAAATGGGGGGACCGTTAGTCCCCCCATAAAATTACGGTGAAAAAAAGGATTTATATGAAAAAAGAGGAAATGAATCCTCTAAATAAACTTTATAATCTTAATATAAGATCTTCATTACAAAGTGACTCAAAATATATTGAAACGTAATTTACGGACGCGTTTTTTTAAGACCCTCGATATGGAAATCCTACATTATTTCTAAATCTTCTTAACATCATAGGTATTTTATCTTCATCATACCATATTTTATTTATTCTAGGTAAATATATTAATTCAGTTAAAGATGTAATATCGTTTTCTCTACAATATAATTTATTTAAATTAGTTAAATTTTTTATACCTTCAAGAGATGTAATATCGTTTTCACTACAAGATAGTATTTCTAAATTAGTTAAGTTTTCTATACCTTCAAGTGAAGTTAATCTATTATTATTACAATTTAATGTTTCTAAATTCGTTAAATTTTCTATTCCTTCAAGAGATGTTAATTTATTTCCTCTACATTTTAATACTTTTAAATTCGTTAAATTTTCTATTCCATCAAGAGATTTTAATCTATTATCTTTACAATCTAATGTTTCTAAATTTATTAAATTTTTTATTTCATCAAGAGATGTTAATTTATATCCCTCACAATATAATTCTTTTAAATTAGTTAAATTTTCTATTCCTTCAAGAGATGTATCACAATATAATATAAAAATAGATTTCACTTCAGTAGGATTCTCTATATTTAAGAAAGACATAGTTTTTTTTTCCATACCATTATTATATGTAACATCCATTTATATAGAAACATTTTTATTAAATATTTATTTATCATCTTTGTTAGTTAATTGTCTCAAAAGATAAACACTCTCTCTCAAGACTGATTTAACTTCATATATCTCTTCAAAAATTTTCTCTTGGTAAAGTTCTATTTCATGATGACCAAACTTTTTATTTAATTCACTCATCTGTATTGCTTGTACTTTTTTCCAATAAACATTAAAAAAGTGATCAGGTAATAGCTCAAATTTATATTTAATCAAATAACAAAAATCTAATTTATGCATAAATTCTTCTATAAAATTTTCACTAAATGTTTGATATCTAGTTATATACAACCAATTTAAATCATCTTTTAATACTCTCATAGTATCTTCAGTAAGATTTTGAAACATTGATACTTTATATAAATCTAAATTATCAGAAAATTTTATGATAAATTCGTTACTTAAAGTTTGATATTGAGATATGTTTACCCAATCTACTATATCTTTACATTTTTCTATAAAATCTTCTGATAATTTTTGATATCTAGAAATTTTCGAAGTTAACTGCCTATAAAGCACGGGTGCTTTGGCACGATGGTAAGACGCGCGGCTTCTAATCAGCTGGGCCCAAGTTCGAATCCAGCTCCTGACCAGTGAAACATTAAATTCTTTTGGAAAAAAATGCCGATAGATGGCAGCACTTCATCAAAATTCGTCAGAGGGCGCTTTAACTACGTCACGCTGATAAGATCTTTCACTCTGTCGCTGACCAGCAGAGAGGGAGGACGTGTGCTAAGGAGCTCCAAGGCGCGACACGTCATTTCCAGATTGTTCGATTGCGACATCCCTTGAAACTTCTTCCTCAGGTCAAGGGTCAGTCATCGATTGCGAAATCCCTTGAAACCACTTCCTCAGGTCAAGGGTCAGTCAGCGATTGTGACATTCCCTCTCAAGAGTGAAACTCACTCCGTATGAGTCATCATGCCTCCGTGAAAGACTTCGCAATTGCCCTCTTGGCCTCTTTCGCAATACTAGGAAAGAGGCATCCTCCCAAGAGAGGCATCCGGTGTTGTGCCGCCTCACCAAACTTCCAAAAGAGGGGAGGGGGGCATTAAGAGGATCCTCTCAAGAGAGGCATCCTCCCTCCTGGGGGTCTCAAGACCCTCTGAGAGGTGCTTCCTCTCAAAAGAGGGAAGACACTCCAAAGAGGCATCCTCCCAAAGAGGATCCTCTCAAAGAGGGACCCTCCTCCCAAAGAGGGACCCTCCTCCCAAAGAGGGACCCTCCTCCCAAAGAGGGCCTCCTCTGGCACCACACGGCACCACCTCCAATACCACCACTAACAATTCATATCATAGATCAATAAAAATGACACCTGTTGAGGCTAGAGAAAATGAATCTCAAGTTTATAAAAATTTATATACTAAAAAGATCATGAAAAAACCTAAATTTAAGATAGGGGATAGTGTTAGAATATCTACAATTAAGAAAACATTCAGGAAAGTAGATGATTCTACATTCACTGAAGAGATTTTTATAGTTTCTGAAGTATTGAAAACAGATCCAATTACTTATCGATTAAAAGATTTAAACAGTAAAGAAATTGAAGGAACTTTTTATGAAAATGAAATGGTAAAATATAATAAAAAAGATGATGTATATAAAATTGAAAAAATCATAAAAAAGAAAGGAAATAAGTATTTTGTAAAATGGCTAGGATATCCTGATGAATTTAATAGTTGGACATCTGAATTAGTTTAAATATAAATGGATAATAAGATGAAATTAATCTATGATTCGGAAGAAGAAGAATATTTTTATGTTATCGATTACGAAAGTTTAAAACAAAGATATAATAGTAGAGTTTGTTATTTTAATCGATTAAGAAGGAGATATAATATTTCTCAAGAAGTTGAGGATATGTTTTTAAAATTTTTAGATTTTATGTATTATGAGAAATCAATTAACTATTATTATTTTATGAAAAAGATTTGTGATATTTTTAATATTGAAAATAATATAAAAGTTCAAAAAGTTAAAAAGAAATATGAAAAAATATGGAATGATTTCTTACAAAGTATTACAAAAAATGTTTCTTAATAAATGGAGCTTACAAAAAAGTGCATACACTGTTTGACTATGAAATCAGTAAATGAGTTTTACATATATCATAGAAATGGAAAAATTAATTCCCAAAGTCGTTGCAAATGTTGTGAATCCATAATTAAATATAAAAAATATATACGTGAATGTGGAAAGCAATATACATATACACACAAAAAGAGACATTTGAAAAGTAATTATCATAGTAAGCATCTTCCAGGAAAAAGTATTACAAAAAATGTTTCCTAATAAATGGAGTTTACATTAAAGTCAAAGACTATTAATGAACTTAGAAAAGTAGTAAAATTATTGAATATTAAACAACCTAAAGGCTGTAAGAAGGTTGATTTAATTAAATTATTAACTAAATATATCAGAAAAACAGGTGAATATAAACCTGTTTTAGTAGATTTATTAAATTTAAATTTGTCAGCATACTTGGAAAAAAAGAAAAAAATATTTATTGATAAACCTAAAAAACGTAAAAAAATTAAAGATTTTTGATTCTTTTAATTTAAGATTTGATAAAAATGATTTTAAATCTGTCTTTCCTGAAGAAAATGTATTTACAGTAGAAGAAAATCTTGAAAAGTTATTTACAGAAGATAGAAAATGTCGTATATGTGGTAAATATTATGAAGATGAAGAAGAACATATAAAGAAAGACTTAATGATTAAAAGATCAAAACAAAAAAGAAAATGTATGATTTGCGGTATATATTATAAACATTTAGAAAATCACATATCAAGTCGAAAACATAAAAAAGCATTAGATGAAGGTAATGTAGAAATTAAGGAATATGAAACTGCTTATAAATCTAGATTAAGATCATACAGAATTAATAATTGTAATAATATTAAAATCCCTCTAGAATTTTTAGAAGAGAAAAGAAAGGTTGTAATAGAAAAAATAAAGCATATTATGAAATAATTTAATGGAATAAAGGTAAATTTTAAATTGTTTTGTTTGTATAAATTGAATGAAGAAATTCAAGAATTTACATTCAAAACTGAGAATCAAATTATATTAAAATCTAATGATTTACATACTTTTTATGATTATGTTATTGACAACTTAATAAATGAATCTGATGATTTTATATCAAAAGGATCTGGTTGGAGTCTTGAAGAAATTAAATTTTTGGAATTGAGAATAAATAAGTATCAACCCTTGAGAGGATCAAGTTATATTGATTTACCTGAAAAAATTAAATCTAAACAAGCCATAATAAATGTAAAAAATAAAGATAATAAATGTTTTATGTGGTCAATATTATCAGCAATTCATCCTGTAAAAAAAGATCCTCAAAGAGTGTCAAAATATGAACAATATAAAGATGAATTAAATTTTAAAGGTATTGATTTTCCTGTTTCATTAGACAATATTAAGAAATTTGAAAAACTAAATAATATATCTGTAAATGTTTATAGTTATGATAGTTCAATTTATCCACTTAGAATAACTAACAATAAATTAGAAAAACATGTAAACTTGTTTTATATGAAAGATCATTATTGTTGGATTAAAAATATGAATAGTTTGATCAGATCACAAATTACTAATCATCGTATATTTTTATGTGATAGATGTTTAAATTATTTTTATTCTGAGGAAAGATTAAAGATACATGTGGAATACTGTAAAGATGCTGTCACAATTAATATGCCTAAAAAAGATGAAGTTATTCAATTTAAAAATCATGAAAGAAAAATGAGAGTACCATATACTATATATGCTGATTTTGAATCTCTCTTACCTAAAATTGATACATGTGAGCAAGATCAAACTAAATCATATACTGTGAAATATCAAAAACATGTAGCAGATGCATTTTGTTATTATATCAAATATGAAAAGGAATACTTTAAACCTCCTGTTGTTTATAGAGGACCAGATACAATCAAAAAGTTTGTATCTATGTTAAAAGAGGATACTCTTAAAATTGAAAAAATGATAGAAGACAAAACTAAAAAATATGAAAGTATCAAATCAATGATAGAGTTCGATGAAAATCATTATAAAAGAACTAATATTTGTCATATATGTGAAAATCAAATCTTAAATGATGAAAAAGTAATTGATCATTGTCATATAACTGGAAAATATAGAGGTCCTGCTCATAATATTTGTAATTTAAATTATCAAATTCCAAAATTTATTCCAGTAAAAATTCATAATTTAACAGGTTATGATTCTCATTTGTTTATAAAAGAACTTGGATTTGATCAATCAAAAATAGATGTTATACCTAATAGTGAAGAAAAATATATATCTTTCAGCAAAAAAATAGGAGGTATGAAATTGAGATTTATTGATTCATTTAAATTTATGTCTTGCAGTTTAGATAATTTATCAAAAAACTTGAGACCAGAAAATATTGAGTTGAATAAGTGTCCACCAAAAATACGAAAAATGAAATATATTAAATACTTAAAATCAAAATTTAGAGAGACATCATTACATTTTCCTGATGATAAATTAGATCTCATTACAAGAAAAGGTGTATATCCTTATGATTATATGGATTCTAGAGATAAATACAAAGAAACAGAATTACCTTCAAAAGATAAATTTTATAATAAATTGAATGAATGTAATATAACTGATGAAGAATATAAACATGCTCAACGTGTTTGGAAAGAATTTAATATAAAAAATTTAGGTGAATATACAGATTTATATGTTAAAACAGATGTATTAATTTTAACAGATGTATTTGAAAATTTTAGAGATGTTTGTTTAAAAATTAGATCCAGATTGGTATTTTACTGCTCCTGGTTTATCTTGGGATGCTATGTTAAAAATAACAAATGTTAAATTAGATTTATTAAATGATTATGATATGATTCTCATGATAGAAAAAGGTTTAAGAGGAGGTGTTTCACAATGTTGTAATAGATATGGAAAAGCTAATAATAAATATATGAAAAATTATGATAATAGTAAACAATCCAATTATTTAATGTATTTAGATGCTAATAATTTATATGGATGGGCTATGAGTCAATATTTACCATATGGAGAATTTAAATGGTGTAATGATTATGAAAAAAATTACGTTAAACATGAATTATATAATAATAAAATAAAAGATGAGATTGGATATATATTTGAAATTAGTTTAAGATATCCAAAAGAGTTACATGATTATCATTCAGATTTACCATTATGTCCTGAAAATAGAATTCCTGAAAATTCGAAACAAGGTAAGTTATTAACAACTTTACACGATAAAGAGAAATATGTAGTTCATTATAGAAGTTTAAAACAATATTTGAAAATGGGTTTAAAGGCTGTAAGAGTACATAGAGTATTGCAATTTAAACAATCAAATTGGTTAAAAAAATATATAGATTTAAACACTGAAATGAGAAAGAAAGCTGCTAATGATTTTGAGAAAGATTTTTATAAATTAATGAATAATTCAGTATTTGGAAAAACTATGGAAGATATAAGAAAACGAATCGATGTAAGATTATGTTGTAATTATGATCAAGTTAAAAAATTAATTGCTAAACCTAATTTCAAATGTAGAACTATTTTTGATGAAAATTTGGTAGCTGTTCACATGAAAAAAACAAAACTATATTTTAATAAACCGATTTATGTTGGAATAAGTATATTAGATTTATCTAAACATTTAATGTATGATTTTCATTATAATGTTATGAAACCGAGATATAAAGATAATATTAAGTTATTATATATGGATACAGATAGTTTTATATATGATATTAAAACAGATGACTTTTATGAAGATATGAAGTCTATGATTGATTATTTCGATACATCTGATTATCAAGTAAATAATCTGTATAATATGCCTAGATGTAATAAAAAAGTATTAGGTAAAATGAAAGATGAAAATAACGGTGTGATTATGGAAGAATTTGTAGGTTTAAGAAGTAAAATGTATTCAATAAGATTAGAAAAGCAGAGTGTTGAAGAATATAATAATAATAATGAAGACCATAAAAATTTTGAGATTAAGAAGTCTAAAGGTACTAAGACTAGTACCGTTAAAAACAGAATATCATTTGAAGATTATAAAGACTGTTTATTAAATAAAAAAGATCAATATAGAACACAGAATTTAATTAGAAGTAAGAAACATGAATTGTATTCAATTCAAGTGAACAAGATAGCTTTATCAGCAAAAGATGATAAAAGATTTATATTAGAAGATGGTATGAATACTAGAGCTTTAGGACACTATAAAAATGTTTACTAATAAATGGATGAGTGCTTAGGTGATATTCGAGCTTTAAATTTTACAAATTCTGAAGAAATTTACTATATGACTTATCTTTGTGAAGAATTGTATGATATAAAATATGATTATAATAAAAAACTATTATCAGAAAGTTTTCATAGGTTGACTGAATTAATTGAAAAAGAAGAAAATGAAGATATTAAATTGAAAGGATTAGGAGTTTTATATGTTATTTCAAAGAATTTATTCTATTGGTCATGAATTTATAAAAAATGTTTACTAATAAATGGAAGAGTTCAATAGACTGAGAGGTTATCCCAAGACGTTTAAATTAAATGATTTATATCCTAGGGAATATGATCTGATATCATTGAAAAAAATTAAAACTAAATATGGAGATACAGTAATCGTAAAGTTATATATAGAAGGGGTAGAAAAGGATTATTATCTAGCGAATAAGCATGGACAACTTTCTGATAAATCGATAAATGAAATCAATATAGGTAGATATATATTTAAGTATTCAGGTATGATTAATGATAAATATGAATATGAATTAGAGGAAGCTTAATCATTTTTATAATGATTAATATATTTTTCTGAGATTATATTCTGAGATTTATATTTAATTAATATATTTTCTGAGATTCTTTTAGAGAGTCTTTCATTTTAATAACATTAGCTTGATTTATAGTTTTTTCCAATTTCGATTTTCTACAGTTATCAATACTTTTCTTCAATAGAAATTAAATCATTACTTATACGTCTCTTTTTTAAAAATCTCTTCGTTTTTCATATATCTTTTACATTTATTAAATCTCTTTGAGAACCGACAAAAAAGATTCGGCATTTATTTTTTCATTCTGCTTTGACCTCGAAGGAGAAAGTTTATCACAAAGTGAACCCTTATCAGTCAGAAAAATACCACATCCCAGTGTGTGGTATTTGTTCCACTAAGCGGGTCAAAATATTATTTTCCGGACGCGTTGGAAAAAAAAATCCCCGCGAAGTAGGAAATGTTTTTAGATAAACCTCATTAAGACTGATATTTTTCAGATAGCACGCAGTCGCAAATGGATGAATGATATTTAAGTATTTGAGTGAGGAAGTTTAATCACTTTTTTTTTATTCTTTATCTAAGACGGATTTGACATATTTTTTTAATTTTGTTTAGCGCGAAGGAGAGATTTTCTCCTTGATAGGACAAAGTGCGAGCACATATCTGTCAACGTGCGGCGCAACAAATTATAAATATATTTGGAGGATTCATTTGGAAGTCCTTTCACACATTTATTTAATTTCATCCTTTTATTTTTTACCGACCTATATATGGGGGGACTAACGGTCCCCTCATAACTCTCAAAATAAGGTAGCTCCAAAATGGGGCCGCCTATCTTTTGATCATTTTTTCATGCATTTATCTAAAATTTGGTCTAAATGTAAAAAAGGCCTGCTATAAAATCATGTTTTTAATATTAAAATGAACCTTTTTTTTTTATATATATAAAAAAGATAAAATTAAGTTTTTAGTATTAAAAATATAAGGGGGAAGGATTTTTTTTTTTTTTGATGCCATTTAAAATGGCATTATATTTTTTAATATCTTCATTATTCAAATTTATAGTATATCTCTTTTTTCACGCATTTATCTAAAAAAAAGTTAATAATAAATGTAAAAAAGGCCTTATTTAGCTATAAAATCATGTTTTTAATATTAATATGGACCTTTTTTTTTATATATAAAAAGATAAAAATAAGCTATAGTTTTTAGTATTAAAAATATAGGTGTGCTCATACGTGTAGAGAAAGCTTAATATCTTAAGAGTTAAAAAATAATTCTAAATAAATGGATCTTTATAAGATTAAAAAATCTCTAGAAAAGAAAGGAATTAGTGTAATAGCAAGATATATAGAATCAAACGGTGATACTGGAACAGCATTTTTAAGTAATTATAATGATAAAGATCTTAAAATTAGTAAGAATATTAACTCATATTATAATTTTGGTGGAGAGAAAAAATTTAGTAAAGATTGTATACAACTTACTTTTATTGAAAAAAAGTGATTATATTTTATGTCCAAGTATGGAAATATTTTTTTTTTAACATATTCTTCTAAAAATACTATCAAGATTTTATAAACTCTATAAAACGCGTCCGTAAATTACGTTTCAATATATTTTGAATCACTTTGTAATCCTGATTATTTTAAAGTTTATTTAGAGGACTTCATTTAGAAGTCCTCTTTTTTCACGCATTTTATTTAATTTTATATAAATCCTTTTATTTTTTACCGTAATTTACCTATGTATGAGGTAGCCTCATAATGGGGCAGCCTATCTTTGATCTCTTTTTTCACGCATTTATCTAAAATTTGGTCTAAATGTAAAAAAAGGCCTTATTTAGATATAAAATCATGTTTTTAATATTAAAATAGATCGATACCTTTTTTTTTATATATAAAAAGATAAAAATAAGCTATAATATATAGTTTTTAGTGTATATAGTACATGTGCGCTCATACGTACATATATATACTACTCAAGGTTATCCAATTTGACCTTTGACCTTGAATTTTAAAAAAGGCGTTACTTCAATTTTGCTGCAAAAATTACTATTTGTAGCTTTTACATTGCGGCCTATTATGAGAGTAGTCTTAAGTAGGGAAAAACGTGATCTTTAGTTATAAAAATCTATTCAATAGTTCATTTTAGACAAGCAGATAAAAATGATACTATTTTTCCAATTTGTGGTGAAAAAACATTTGTTTAGCTTCATTCTGCCCAATTCCAGTTTATGGAACACTCTGGATATAGAGATGTCGGATAAACTATCCTGTACTGTATATATATATATGTGTGTGTGTTTACAGCATCAAAAAAAGATCCCTGTATTTAATATATGACAACAAATAATTTAAAAACATTTTTAACATGTAAATGTATCCTGTCACTTAAGATCATTCAAACTTCATAATGAGTGCAGGGATCATAGCATATTTTCTAAAAATTTTAGGTAGGAATTTAAGAATTTTTTTCAAAATTTTAGAAAAATTTTAGGAGCTAATTTTTATTATTTCTATTATTAGTACTGTTTAATTACCATTTTTTGCATAAATAAAAGTAGAATTAATACAAAAAACAAACATCATCGAAAGAAAAAAGTAATCTTTTGAATATTTTTCCTATTTCATTTTTCATTTTAAAGCCCTGTAGACTTGAAAATTCAAATTAGCACTTAGTATCCAGTGGCCACTTTATAACAGGTATTTTTTGTGTAAATATATACATACATACACACTATATATATGTATGTTAGAAAAATGTTCGTTTAGTTTTCAAACAACTTTATATAAACAGAAAAAGAAAATCTTAATATAATTAACAAAAAAAAGAATCCAAAAAGCTCAAAATCACATTTAAAATTTTTGAAGAACTGTAAAATAAAATACGGCCATATCATCAAAAATCTAGCTGGTAAGTTAGTAGTTATTGCATGTAACGTACAAGGATTGCATGTACCCGCACAGCGGGCGGGCTTAAAAAAAATAATGCTGATAAAAGCCAATTTATTTTGTGAATTTGTGAAAAGTGTTTATCTGTTAGCCTTGAACTCTCGTAGCGGGCGGGAATGCAATTGACAGCTATTTCAAATCTATGCAGATTGCATGTGCCCACGCAGCGTGCATATGCACAGTCAATAAGTATGCATAGTCAAAATCCATTTATGAAGTGTTGGCTGGGCCGTAAAAAATATACGAAGTCAGTTCAAAGAAAAAACACTGTTCACTTTATTGTGAGAATAACGAAAATCTGAAGTTTTTGATAAGTTTAAACAGTTTCAACATCGAGCAGAGATATTTTTAAATACCAAAATTTTAAGTGTCAGAACTGACAACGATATGGAGTTTTGTAACACTGAGTTTGAAAAATTCTTAGAAACACAAGGAATTAAAGCAGAAAGAACAAACACGTACACACCCGAACAAAATGCGGTTTCCGAAAGGTTTAACTTAACTGCTTTGGATTGTGTTAGGGCAATGTTAAATGATAGCTACATAAAAGATGATTTTTAGGCAGAAGCTTTACTCTGTTTTGCATATGTTAAAAATCGGATGTGCCACAAGTTTAAGAATCTGACACCGATCAGGTTGTACAATGGCAAAAAGCTATCAGTTGCTCACCTCAGAGCATTTGGATGCCAAGTTTTTGTAGGCAAACCTAAGTAACTTAGGGGGAAACTTGATATCAAATGTTCATATTTATATGCAAATCTCAGTGAAAAAATATTCATGAAACAGCCCCCAGGATTTTTTTGACAAAAACAAAAGTAGATATGTATGTCAATTAACCCTTTCGTGATGGCGGTATTCTGGAACTGCCGTAGCCCATAAGACGGAGCGCTTCGCTTCCGTACTGTTCCCAGGAGACTGCAATTTTTTTGCGCTAAGCCTAACTGTAAAAAAAATTTCACTAAAAATCACCTATTCAACACAGAAATCTGCTTTTTTCATGAATAAGAGAAATATTTATTTTCCATTTGATGTATATTTTTCATACAAACCTGAATACAAAATACTCGCTAGTTGCTCTCATTCTTTTATCTGAAAAAAACGAATAATTTCACTGCCTCTAAAACCCAAAAAAAAAAAAATACTCTCTTATATTCCTATGATTCACCAATGAAATCATAAAACTGAAATCAAAACAAAACCCAAACTCAATTATAAAATTGTTGATGCTGCGAGAATTACTCTGCCTGTTTATATTACAAAATCATATTTCACCGCTCCAAATGGAGAAATAATTCATTGGATCCTCTATGATAAGATCATGTATCTGCAAAATATATTGAAGATGTTTCCTCGGGCATCTAACACCATCTAGTAGACAAATTAAAACGTTCTATGTGAAAAAATGCATGCGTGCCACTCGCCGTTTACGGTAAAGTTTCCTTCGTCACGAGTACATGCCGTCCGTCCTTGAATGCAAGTTCGCAGCCGACACGCGGGCGTGCCGATCGTCGCGAAAGGGTTAAACAAAGCGATTTATGGCTTGCACCAAAGCGGTAGAAAATAGTACCTTGAGTTAGACCAGGTTCTCAGAAAACTTAATTTCATAAAGTTTAAGTGGTGCAATTGTGCATATAATTTTAATAATAAGGCTTTATTGATTGTTTAAGTTAATGGCATCATATTATTTGCCAAAAATCAAATGGATCTAAATTCTGTAACTTCATTACTAAAAATTAAATTTGACATTAAAATGTTAAAAAAAACAAATATGTTATTGGGTATTGAATTTGAGGAAAAGCATGATAAACATTTCATCCATCAAAATCAATACATCGCTAAAATTTGTAACAAATTCTCAAAGTTTAAATATCCTATATCAAGTTTACTCATAGCTAAAGGTGTAGTTTTAAGCAAAACAGATTGCCCGGCAAATCATGCAAAAATCGAACAAATGAAGAATATACCTTACAGAAACTTATTAGGTTGTTTATCATTTCTTGCCAGCAGAACTAGACCCGATATTAGCTATGCCGTAAACATCTTATTTCAGGAAAACCCAGGCATTAAACACTGGGATGTTTTACTTAAACTTCTAGGGTATGTAGATAAAACAAGGAATTTTAAACTAAACTTATGAAACATTCAATCTGTAAATTTAAATTGTTTTACTGATTCTGACTTTGCAGCTAATCGGGATGATAGAGTATCAATGGGAGGCATGATATTTTTTGTAGATAGGGTACCTATTTCATGGAGGACATTTAAACACACATGTGTGAGTTTATCTACAATGGAGGCTGAATATATCTCATTAACCAAATCGGCAAAGGAAATGGCATGGGTACAGAACATATTACTTGAATGTAATAAACTTAGCGTTCAATTAGAAAATAGCGTAATATTCTGTGATAACCAAGCAGCTATAAACTTTTCCAATTCGCCCATTGAGAATCATAGAACAAAACACATTGATGCTAAATATCATTTCTTAAGAAATCTAGTTGAAAAGAAGCTCTTTGAGATTAAATTTGTAAACAGCAAAAAATAAGAAAGCTGATGGTTTTACGAAACCTATCACCAAAGAAGCAATCTTTACATTCTGTGAAATCTTTAAAACTTCTTAAGATATTTAAATTCTAATTTGAAATCTAATGTAAACAAGTTAAATTTTTCTAAATTGTATAGTGGTATTTTTCAAAATTAACTTCAACACATATTCAAAACCCGCATTGTGTAGTTTAGTTACAAATGCGTTTATACTGTGTGGCGAAGATTTTTAAGGTTTTTTATATATACTAAAAATAACTTATACATTCTTCAATCTCTCATGTAGTAGCTTAGATACTAATGAGTTTAAACTGTGTGATGAAGGGGTAAAAGTCTAAGATTTTTCAATGTAATATACAAACTTTTTGACATTCCCTCAACATGTAGTTTAGGTACTGTTGAGTTTATACTGTGTGGCGAGGTATTTAAGATTTTCATATTTGAAACTTTTATCTCCTGTTTTTGACACAGAGATATTTTAAATTTGTATTCTCATGTAAATTGTATCATGATGTATTTTATACTTATTAAACTTTGTCTTGAAAATATAATTGTACACTGAAATTTATACATGATTTTTGAAACTCTATTGCGTAGTATATGTTCAACTGAAATTTAAATTTGATTTATAACTTGTATTTTTGTGATTAGACAACTCAATCTGCAGGAGGGGGCTGATTGTTAGAAAAACTTCAACAGTAAACAAGCACATACGTGAATTGGTCGACGTACCATCTAAATCCAAAAATTACTTCGTTCTGATTGGCTAATCGCTTTCGGATCGCTTGTTAAGAAGTTTTACCCCATGGTCTGTGATCCTGCAAATTGAGACGTCAACTTCCGGTTTATGCTAATTTCTACTTCGACCAATTAGAGCTTAGCATACTCCGGAAGAAAAATATTTACTTCAACTTCAATGATACAGCATTATTTAAGCTAGTGCTTTTTTTTTGGGGGGGGGGGGGACCAAGACCGTGCCCCTTACCAACAAAGGGTTTAAAGGGTGGAAAGCACGGCCGGGAAAAGAGCTACCCCAGCATTAAAACAAAAACACCGTGAATAAGTCCGTGTAAAAATATCCTCAGTTTTCCCACATTAAACAGGAAAGAAGAGGCCAAAGAGGCAGAAAAACCAAGAACCAAATAAACAATCCACCACTAAATAAGAAAACAAATATATATGAAAAAAATGCCAAAAATGTCTCTCCGGAAGAAAATATGAATCAACAAAACAACAGCCACGACCAAACACGAGGAGCACAAAAACTTCAACCTAAATAAAAACAAAGCCAACAAATCTCCAAATACTCCGGAAAAACCTACATAAACATAAAAATAAACCAATCCTTCCAAACACCTTAATAACACAAGAACAGAAATAACAACTACCAACCCAAAAACAAGCAGAAAGACCAAAAACGAAAGAAAACCAAGAGGACCAATACCACCTCAAAGCAACAAGAAAATAAGCGGCACCAACCGAAGGCAAAAACAAACACAAACCCCAAATAAAAGTTTACAATCCAACAGTCAGAATTCACCGAAAATCAAGCAAATACCATAAGCAAACTAGCATGTCCTCCAACTACAATCCAAGAAAAATAACCAAAATACAAAGTACAATCCTCTCCCACTACAAACAAACGATAAAAAGGGTGCGTCGCCAACAACATACAAGGACCACACCAAACCAAAACTTTTCCAACATACATAAAAACAACTTTAATAAACAAACAAAAACAAAAACCAACCAACCAACAGCAAAGATGTCCCAGGGAGCGCCTATAAAACCTAATATCAAACTACAAAACAAATAAGCCAAAAACCTAATCTAAAATACAAATCCTCTACTATACCATAGAAGGAGGAGATACATACCGACAAGCCAAAAAAAAAAAAAAAAAAAAATTACAGACAAGAATTGACTCGCAAAAACACACAACCTACAAAGACAACCAAAAAGAAAAACAAGCCAAAGCAGAAAATAGGCACAAAAGCGCCAAAGCCACTGCCCCCAACCCGAGAGGCAACAAAATTAAAAGATCCTAAACAAAAGGCCGGAAACTAGAAAAATGCTATATACAAGTAAAATACACTCCAAAAGCAGATCCATTAACCATAATCAATATAGTTCTTAGACGTCTTCACACTTCTAAGGAAGCGGGAACAGGCCCGGGAACAACAGGAGTGCTTTACATCCAGCTCTAAACCAAATTTGCTATTTGCCTCCATGCAATTTATGCACCTTTCCACACTCCCGCAGTCTCCACCATCATGACTAGCACTGCATTTCAAGCACCTAGGGTCCTCGGCACAACGAGAGCTCATGTGACCTAGTCTACCGCACTTTAAACACAACAATACATTGTCGAATTCACGAATCGGAAAATGACCAAACTGACAATAGACCCAACCAGAACTCACGAGATCGCCGAAGATACTAGGATTTACCTCGAATACCCAATGTCTGCCGCGGCGGGCCTTGATACTAAAACACATTCTCAAACAATCTCTCTCCCCAAAATAACCATTTTGATTGTAAATGCCCTCGTGGACCTCGAGGTTACTCAATCCTTCGTCAACTCCAAAAGCTATTTTGCAAAATAAGTAATATACTCAACAAAATAAGTAATATACTCAATAAGGAAGATACTCAACTGATACAAGCTAGTGCTTGTATCAGTTGAGTATCTTCGTGATATATCTTCATAATCATGTATGATCGTGTACGCTAGTTATGGCGATGTTCTTGGCCGATGTTGCTAGGCCTAACTGTGAAGTCTTATAGTTAAATTTTCAAGACTGTTTATGCAAGTTAAATGTTTTGGTGATGCCATTTTCATAAGTTATGGAAGTGGATATGTTTCTTATTAGTTATGATGTTTTTAAGTTCGTGAAAATAAATTGAGTTTTTTTTTACGTCGACTACTTTTTTACGCATTTTTTTTTCACTGTGATGCTCTGCTATTCAACTGGTTACAAATTTTCACCAATGCAAAAAGGAAAAATTCCAACATTAAATTTAGCGCAGATATACGCAGCAATGTGATTTTGATGCAGTTAGGCCCAATTGGCGCAGCTGTTCCAACCCTGTGTGTGCGACCATGGTGCAGATTAGTTTCTGGTATAATTCCGTATAAAAAAAAAGTCACCTTATTTTGCAAAATAGCCTGTATCCACTCTACCTGAAAAACTAATAGATCAAATTTTACAAAATTTGGTAGAAATTAGGTAAGTCACTTGTAGGTTACCCTGGTACTGATTAGATTTTAGTACGATTCGAAAACAATAACCTTTTTTTTTTTTTTTTTTTTTTTTTTTTGCAAAATGGCCTGCAAAAAATCATCAAAATCTAAAATAAAAAAACTATGTATGCTCAAATATATCTGTAATGCCAGAAATATAAAATATTAAGGATTGGGAAGGAATAAGAAATGATGCAGCAAGAAATGCGAACGGAATGAATATCCCCACGTTAAGCACATTGGCGGTAACATACAGGTGGCCCCATGTCTTATATACCATGCCCCATGTCTACATACCACGCTAAGCTATTTGGCGGCAACCGAGACGGTGCCCCCATGTCTATGGATCAACCCTCATGTTTACATACCAACACGTAGACCGTCCAGCGGGAAAGGTATAAAAATGAGAGTTGCTCGGAGTTGGTCAGCAGTTGGAGTCAAGTTAGTCTGTTAGAGTTGGACTAGTGGAGAGCAAACTGCAGTAGAAGTGTTAAGATTTGTGTGTGCGTCTCTGATATAGGAGTTCAAAGGAGAGCTCATGTTTATCTGGTATTGCAAGATGTAAATTGTGACAAAGCATCAGTGTTTTTTCTTCAAGATATGAAAAAGAAATTCAGGTACTGTGCAATTATAACTATATGAGGATAACCACTTTGTCTAAATTTGTGTTGAGAAAAACTGGTTAATTAGTCCCACCACTTGATCCAACCTAAGGTCTCAATTTATCTGGCATTACAAACCCCCCCCCCCCCAAACTACTTTTGAGATGTATTCAAATATTGTGCTACTATTTTAATTTTATAAAATTTAAGAGTGTAATATAATTATGTACTAAAATAAATGTTTGTTCTTTTTCTATTAACCTTTTTTAATCTTATAACTTAGTATCCCGTTATGCACAAAATTAGGTGGGTTTTGCGGCCACCAAACGCAATGTACACAGCAGTAAGTTTAGAGCATATTACATGCATGATTAATATACTAATTAATACTTAATTAAATGCATTTTTCGACACCATATTAAATCGGCACTTGATTTTATTAATAGACGCATTTTAATTGGCACAATATCCATTAATAGCTTGTTTTATATGTAATTTTTAACGGTCAAAAGAATAAGATCAACCACATTACACTAGGATTAGCCGTTCATGAGATATTTGCATTTTTGCAGTTTTGCTACATCACTTTAGAAAATAAGTCCAGCTACCAAATGAGAACGAAAATTGAATTAAAAGTGCAAATTCAGTGTAACAATTGATTGTTATTTTGTGCAATTAAACTCAATGTAATGAATTATTGAAGAAATAAAGAGAATGCAAATATGAGTCTGCAGGGAGAGTCATGTGTGGCCCACATCATACTTTTTTGCCAAACTTTGTTATTACTATCAAATCTATTTACTGGATTAATTTCGGCATTTTTGATTACAATGACTCAAAGTATTTTGTCATTCCTGTTGAATTCAACTCGCCAAGAACTCATTATATTTAAACTAACAGTTTATATAGTTAAACTAATAAAAGAAAATTTAAATTCAACCGGTATTCAGCAGTAATATTTAGAAATATAACATTTTGGGCATTGCTTTTCTTGCCACATGGGAATTTTGGAAAAGACAGTGATATGGTTATCTGCAATGAATTGTCATCATTCTATATAGTATATAGCTCAGTACAGGTCCTTGTACATGATGAAAGAAGTTGAATCAATAAATTTTGAACTGTCAACTTATTGTGCGAACTTGCATCGTGTAAAATGGAAGTTGAACGGCAAACTTCTTGCATATAACTTCTTAAATGAACCTTTGCAACATAAAGATCGTACAATTTCTTTACACACACTGTAACTCACTAATCAGAACACTTACTGAGTATGACATCAGGATCTCTTTTTGCAATTTCCTATTTAGTGAAATTCGTGAAATTAATTAAATTTTATTTAACAGACACTTATTTTCAACATATAATTTTCCTTTCTCTTTTTCAAACAAAACTATTTCTAATGTCATTAATATCGCCTATTCTGACATCGTAAACATTTTAAAAAAATGTATTTAAAATAAAAAGACATAGCTCTTACTCAGAAAGAAAAAGAAAGAAGAAAATTTACAAATTATTATGAAGCAAACAAAAGTAAAACAGCAGGGTTCATCCTAGATGTTTTTCGCGGGGCGGCACGCCCCGCTGCCCTCAGAAATTAAAAAACCCGACCCGCCTGCCCCAGTACTATAATTTTGCGCCCTGACATCAAAAAATACCGCCCTGCATGCCCTTTTCCAAAATGGGGCCATATCATGTATAGTCAAATTTTCAAAACATCCGTGATTGTGCGAAGTTTTTTCCCATTCATTATTAAAGCTGCACAAAAATCACAACAATATTGACAGCCAAATGAATGGGAAATGTACCAATATAACTGGACACCACTAGCTGAACTTCCACCCTTTGTCGGCAACTTCCACCCCACAGGGTGAAATCATATCCCTCTGAGCCCGGGGACCCAAGATAAGCTATATACCCCGGAGAGTGTCATTCTCAAGGTTTCTCCTTCCAGGAGTTATTGTTCCCCACTCCTCAGATAAACATTCGTTTCTCCCCAGCCCTGACATTGATAACAATGGGTTTTATTGCTTCTCTGTACCTCAAAGGCGTTTAAATTATATTGATCTTGAATGCCGCTGCCCACATAGATACCTTCCAGGGCCGCCCTCAAAGAAAATTCGAAGAGAATTCATAGGTTGCCTTTAAAGGGTTATAAAATCACATAAACACTTTAGCAAAAGCATCTATCCAATCAGGAGATGGGGGAATTCTTAAAAAGGTGGGGGGGAATTCTTGCTAAACTACAGATACTGAGGAAGAAGTTATTTTACGAATTTCTGTAAGGTACAGTGTTTCAAAATTTACCTAGTTGTCCACTGCAAGTGCTCAGACATAATGCCTAACATACATAGAAGGGAGAGAGAAAATGATCGCCAGCTTAGACAAGATGCGTCAAAGTGCATGAAATTGACAAGTTTCTTTAGTGCACAGATAAGTTGTTTTTATTCTTTTAAATTATTTTATAAAAATATGTATAAATCTGAAAATGAAACATGCAGAGCAGCCTGTATCTTAATGTTTGGGGTCCGACCTTGGGCACCTGAATTTCAATGGGCAATTTACTGATATTTTAACACAGTTGCATTAATATTGAAAGATTAAATGATATCAACAATAAAATTCTTTTCTCTTCCCCCCCCCCCCCCCCGAAAAATTATTTAAAAAAACTATTTACTGCTTCAGTTGATTAATTTTCAGAAAATTATTCACTGCTTTAATATCTCGAGAGCCCCAGATCCTATAAAAACTTTAAATATGGATTGAATTTTAAGTGGCTATTTCAAGTTTACGCCGAAATTTCGCCGAATTTCATCAAATCCGGTGCAGTCCTTCTCCCGGTGATGCTGAAACAAATACAAACACATATGCAGACAGATTTTCAATTTTATTTATATGGATTTCAATCTCATTAGACACTTGACTTCTTTAATCCCATTAATTCCTAGCAGAGACCACTAATCACAGACATAACTCTAGTTCAACAGTGTTTTGAATTGACTGATGTAACATAAATAGTAAACACTTGGGGGAAAATATTGCTAATGAGGAGTGTATGGCAATCGTAGCCCAAATAATTATACTTAAAAATATTAGTTTGTAAAAAAGAAGAAACTTGCAATAATTTATCATATAGGAAAAAGAGTTCACTAATAAATAATTTTCCAGTCTTCTACTTTTTTTAGGAAAGGTGAAAGGAGGTGCTTTTGCCTTATTTCTTTTCTGATTTTGATCCTGTTAATAAAATTCGTATTTTTTTTTTTTTAGTGTGTGTGTGTGTGTGGGGGGGGGGGGGGGAATAGCAATCCCTAATATTTTGATAATATACCTTACAGTTGAAGGTTGCGGCCTCGTCGTCAGCCCGGTTTCGTTTTGTATTTCGGATCGGAGATTCAGTAGAAAATTAGGAGTTTTAAGGGGTCCTTAAGAACAAAAAGTGAAGATATTCTTGAGGAATTTTTAATGACTGAATGAACTAACTGTATATGTCTGTTTCTTCTATAGCGGGAAATCAAAGCGCCAGACAGCGGTGAAATTTGCTACATAGGTTCTTTCCTACTTCATCACGTGCATCTCGTCAAGATTTTTTTAAAAATTCGTATAAATATTTTAAAAGTAATTAAATTTTAAAGTTAAAAATCCTATTTTCCGTCATTTTGTCAAATCAAATCTATTCTTTTCTTGCCTCCGCAAAGGATAATTTGCAAGCAGGTGCTTTGATTAAATTGCAGACCTTTCATCTCAGCTGAAAACAGCTGGTGACACACTAAGTGTATTTATTTTTTGGGTTTTCTAAATTTATGAATTCTGAAGATTTCGTTCTAATTTTTTCAATTTAGCATTATATTATTATTATGAGTATTGGGTTAAAATTTTATTAAAATTGGATGAAAATTCGTTGAAATAGCAATAATTGTTTGAATATTGGTTCTGAATAAAGGAATTTTTTTGCACCTTCAAGTATTTTCATTTATTTGTGTCGCGACTCACAAGAATGATTTTGGTTCAAAATAGGCGATTGTGTTGCAAAATTTGTAAGGTTGTTTACAATTTTGTATATGGCGTTGGCCGGTATTTAAGATGAGCAATCGTGACTAGCATAGCCGTGTGTGCGTCCACGCATTATTTTATTTTGTTACGGGTGTATTGTTAAAGCGTTCCTTAGCTTCCTAGCATTTGCCGGTGTAATTCTCCGGTCTCTAGTGTTCCGGTGTAATTCTCATGAGATTTGCATCAAAATCCATGACCAACGCCGAGTACACTTGGTTGTATTTAATGATGAGCAATGAATATTTTGTATAAAATTGTTTTCGTATTTATCATAAAATTCAGTTAAATAATCAAACATAACTTAATACGTATAATTTTTATAATAAAATTATTTTTCAATAAAATTTGAGGGGGTGGGAATTTGGATCTGGATGCCGCAAATATCCCATTTCTCTCTGGACCCCTACCCTATGCTTCTTGTTAAGCTTATAAACTTAAGCCATATTTAAATACTATAAATAGCAAATAAATAACTAAATAATATCGTATCGCACAGAACCGAGCAACAAGGTCATTAAAGCACAGAGCTCTCAAAGGGGTCGGCTGCGTTTACGATTAGGAACTAAGCAAATTCCTTTCTTTGCTTTCCCTGCCCCACCACGTCTCGGTGCTGCTGCAATCTAGTAATGACTCATCGTAATTTAAAAAAATCATTGAGAGGAGAGATATTTTTCTTTTTTGGAAAAGATATTTATTTTATCTACTGCGATATTTTTTACATATTTGACTATTACTTTTTTTACTTTTTTCAGACATATCAGCCTTTTTTAAACATAACATTATATAGATGCTAGAAAATAAATACAACTTTTAAGTTCTTATTTTTTGTTTTTCGTTCGTTAATAGCGAAAACGGTTTAAACACATTTACACCTTTAAATATATCGTCAAAGGTGCTAATCCTCGATCTTTATTAAATCTTCCGGCGCTTCATTAAATCTCAACAAAGCCGATATAACATCAGTTCTGCACTGTGATGATGATGCGCCAATCGTAAATAAATTGAGTGATGGCGAAATTCGCGACATGATATTAAATAAAAAAAAATCAAAGTAGCGACGATAAATATGGAGAAGAAAAAATACGCATTGATAATCTTATGCAAACAATCGATCATGCAATTAAAGGTCTTGAACAAAGAAACTTTATAACCGAGCATAAATAATGTCCATCTACAGGAGAAAGAAAACTGCTTTCCCGTAAAACAAAATTAATGAAATAACAAATGTTAATTCAAATATTTAAACAAAATGATAAAATGTAATTTTATCATTTCGTTTCGTTCACACATTCTAAATTATTAATGTGTATATTTTTTTTTAGAAATTTCTTTTGCCCTATTTTTTAGATTAAATAATATGTTTTGATTAACTTAACTTTTGCCATTATTTTTTCTAAAAATAGTGCTTTATAGTGTATTTAGTTAATATTAAATCTGAATTTTATTCAAATTCTATAATCCGGAAAAATCGAAAATCCGGAATCGGCAAAGTCCGGATTTTTGAGGTTGTACTATTTCATTGTTTTCCATACATTTAAGTTATATACATTTCAATAAACTTTTATACTAAAAAGGTGCTCTTTAATCTCAAGTTTTCTGCTTTTCCTTCTTTCATAATGAACTTACATTACATGAAACGTATATATATTATATTTTTATTTATTTATTTTATATGCAATTTGTATTTATTTACATTTTCCAGTGTCTTAATATGCAACTAGATATTTTCATTGCTTCTTATATTGTGGATTATATCATTGATTTTAATTTTACATATACCAGCAAAGCCAGCATGCTTTTTTGCCACGCCCATGCATAGGAGATAGGAACCGGTGCACATCGACTCCCCGAACCGTTCTTAATATCCACAGACCAGACACATGCCAGCCATACACGCCTCCCATTTAATATTACCATTTCTTCTGTGACTTCCTATCAAGCATACATACTATCCCCTAACATAATGCAAATTATTTACTCTCCCCTAAACCCCTAACAAATGAATATATCAAGTTTAATATCTCAAACTTTTTACTAATTCGCCATGGTTCCGGTATAATTTTAATCAGAGGTTTGCATCTAAAATTCCGGGCACTGCTGCCTTATTTTCATACCATTAATATACTTTTCTAAAAATAATTATTTTAATAAATGTCTTAACTTTTATACAGCATTTTATACTGGTAAAACATGGTTTTATTTTAATTAACAAATTTTAGTATTTTCTTTTATTTATGTGTGCCCATACATTTTTGCTCATAGTATGTTTAGTTTAGATAAAGTAAACATTGGATCTTCAATAAATTTAAATTACTTGCATAAGATTGTGTTAATTCTAGTTTTTCTAATAAGTTAATATAATATTACTTTAAATTTTGAAAATTCATTATTTATTTTTCAATGTATTAACAATGCAGTTTAAGAAAAAATATTTTCTGTAATTTTTGGATTCGGGAACTCAAAACTTTTTAAGGAGGATCACTTATGTTTGTAACATATTTTAATTTTATTTATATAATATTTTTTTTTATGAAGTTTTAATTTAAATATAAATTCTTTCCATTTTGCTTCAACTAAAATTTTTACAATAAACTAATCCTAAAATGCTGGCTACTTACTAGACTTAGTAGCCGTGTACATTAACTAGCCACTTTTTGCCAAAACATTGATACCATCTAAAGACTATGCTATTTTTTAGCAGCATCAAGCAGTACAATGTACCCTTTTGTTTTAATTTTTAATACTTTTATTTGCATCACTAATTGTTTTTATATAAATATGTAAAATAGATAAATTATATGTATCCATTTTACGTGTGGGCCACATTATGCAATGCATTCTTTGGTTAAAATTTATAATTGTCCCCTTTTAAAAACCTGTGCCTCTTTCATATGCAATGTGCCCTTTTATGATGACAATATGCCCTTTTTTGGAAGTCAGCACCCTGCTCTTTTGAAATCCTAGAATGAACCCTGAAACAGCAAGCTTGATTGAGTGCACACCAAAAGTGCACAAATAGCAATAAAGTTGCATATTCAAGAAGTTCAACAGTGTAAATAGACCAGGTTTTCGAAAGAAAAGAAAACATTTGATTCATTAAATCACCTCATGTAAATTGAAAGTTGTACAGACAGAAGTTGAACAGTCAATTTATTAATTTAACTTCTTGAATCATGTACAGGAGCCTTAACTGTACTAAATGCATCATGAGAAACAAAACTGTACAGTAGAAATTTTAAATATTTTTCTGTAGTATTCTACATAAAAATTATAGTAAATGCATAAAAAAAATGCTTGTTTTACCTAGGGAATGAGAAGACCAGCCCTGCTGGTTCTTTAAAGATCTTGATATCACTTCCGATTTCTCCTGATGGCGGAGGAGCTCTTGCTCAACGAGGGCATAATCAGCTGGCCTCATGGGCTTATTGCCAGCAGACAACTGTACTTTATTAGATGCATCACCACTTCTGTCAGCTTAAAAAGGAATTAAAATAATTATATTATTTAAAATCTGATGTGGCCAGTATAACTTAAATTCTTCATTCTTGCATTATCTATACATTAAACTGAGTATTGTTATAAAGTACAGAAATACAATAACTGCTGGTAAAATACAAAAAATGGAAATGTGCCCACCTGTTGGTGAACAGATTTAGTTTGTCAACATTATACTATTATCCACCAACTAATTTCTCGGAATTTACCTAGCAATTACGTGATCAACAGTCAACACCATTAAGCATATGCCCAGCTAATAGGGCATCTGCAGGACAGAATAAGGTCATGGTCAGAAAAGTCTAGGTTGGCGATTTAAGATTTGAATAAAGGCGAAATCCCTGTTAATTTGAAACTAGGGTTATTTCTTTCTAGGGTTATTTGTTAATTTGAAACTAGGGTTCTGTTTATAAGTTAATATACAACTTATAAACAGTAGGTATATAATTCTTGTGTTTTTTTAAGGACAATATACCAATTACAAAGAAAAGGTGTACCAACTCACAGGCATTCATCCAAGTGATACTAGAAGACAATAATCTGAGTGCTGAAGTTACGCCATGTCAACATTACATCTACTCACCATGGCCTTTTGAAACGTGAAATAGTGAATAGAATAAAGTCTACTAGTTTTGACTAAATTAAAATGTATATGCCATTCTTTCATTAATCACAAGGGGCCCAGCTCTAAATGAGTACATACTGGAAAAGATACCCACTGAGTACATGCAACTGAGATAATAAGAGCACTTTAGTCATATGCTCTTATTATAGAGACAGACTATTTCACTAGTCAGTCCCATTGCTCTTAGTCCTTTGGACGAGTCGGACGGTCTGGGTCTTCAACTAGTCAGTCCCAGAGATAATAAGCAAACGAGGGATATATATTTTATTTCTGACCATGCTGAAATTCTGACAACTCGAATTTTGTATTTTAGGATGTGAAAAGTTGGGTTTCTTCTAAGTACTAAAACGTCATGCACAGGGGAATGCATTTGTGGAGCTTCTAAATTGAGTGCTGACCACCTTATGAGAATGAGTACGAGTGTTTTTTTTTTTTTTGCCTTTCTGGCACCCAGGACTTCTGACCATTTAACCAATAAGGAAACTTCAGTCATTGTGTATGATTGAAAGCTCACACTGACATTAAGCAGATATTCTCCCTTCAACCGCTTCTTTTATTTTTCCCATGTAACCCTATGGAAAATAGCAACTACTTCTAACTCATTTAATTTTTTGGATTTTTTTCCCGCTATTTCTTGCTTAATGCAGATTCTAAAAAGAGGAAAATTTTTGTTTTTTTAAATGATCAGTAAAATAGAAGAATTTTTAATATGTAGTAATGCCCAGATTTTCCCGGGATTTATAACACAGATTCAGGGCTAATCCATGAAATCAGAGACAGAGATAGAAAAAAATAGAAATTTATTATATGCATTGATAATTTTTTGTTTTAGTCATAATATGTCCAAATATTATTTGTTCATACAAATTAATGGTGGCAACAGTGTTTTCATTTCAAAATGGCTACCTTTATGCACCATTTCGTTCCATGATTTTTAGAGACTGTGACATTGTGGATTTTGGAGCTTCATTCCCTACTGCAACTGGTAAGTTTGAAATTTTTTACTATGATTATATATTTTCCACATCATTTAGCTAAGTTATAAATGCTTTTTTAAAATAATTGATTGATTAATTGTAATTTAAATTGAAAATTTTTAAGTCTTAGTTGCACATGTAACGTGAGTCACAAAAACATGCATTTTTCTTTAAAACTACAGGAGAACATAACCAATTTAAGTATAATTTCATGACTTGCTTCTGAGATGTACACTCAATTAATATATAATTCCAAAAATTTTCAAAAAGCTGTACACATATAAAAAAACATTAAAATATATGGTAACGCGAGTCACATGTAATGTGAATCACACCATTGTAATGAGAGTCACACCAGTACAATGCAGCAAATATTACCTTTTATTTAAAATATTATTAATAAAAGACCTAAACTATTTCATATATTCAAAAATTGTTAATTTATATTTTGTTTTACCTGCAGATTTAAGAGAATGGACTCTAAAGACATCCATAAGCCAATGACTGCTGCTGAGCATAAGCGAAAGAGACGCCAGAAGATGAAGGATGAAGGAACATATGATCAGTACAAAAAGAAACATTTGGAAGAGGTGAAAAAGAGTAGAAAAAAAAAAAAAAAAAAAAAGAAGACCTATTGAAACTTCCAAAATCTATACAAAATAAAATACAGTTAGAAAAGAGATTAGAGGTGAAGAACCAAGTAGCAGCATTCAGAGCAAAGAAAAGAGAAGCACTAAAAAATAAAGTAGCATTGAAAGATAGCCCTCCAATTGTAAATTACTCAGCAAGTGCTCTTGGAAAAGCAACAGCTAGAGCCCGTCGTAATTTGCCTTCTTCTCCAAGAAAAGAAACTACAGTGATTCGTAGATTATATTTTTTAGATGGTTATCAAAATACAATTCTATCTCAAGAACCTGAAATTTCATCACCACCATCTGTTACCAATCTGCATTCCTCAACCATTGCAGCAAAAACTGTTGAGCGTGTAAATACTTTTTACCGGAGAGATTCTGTAAGCCGCCAAGCACCCGGAAGAAAGGACTCCATCACATTGAGGCACAATGGTTTCAAATCCAAAGTTCAAGTTAGACACTTGTTAAACTCTATTAGAGAAACATTTAAACTATTTCAAGAATATCATCCTGAAGCTAAAATTGGACGAAGTAAATTTGCAGAATTGAGACCCAAGCATGTGTTAACAAGTAATAAATTGCCCCATAATGTGTGTTTATGTAAATACCATGAAAATTATATAGGTGCACTTTTTTGCTTACACCAAGCTTTTCTAGATATTTTCCCTACATATTCAAATGCATTTCCCAAAACCATTTTCTGTGAAATACCAAAGGAAGATTGTTGGTACAATGTCTGTAAAGAATGCAAGGATGGGCTAGGTTTTCAAAAGAAGTATATTGAGAATGCAGAGATTGATAATTTGATGTATGTTAAATGGTATGAATGCAAAAATGATGGTGAAGAACAAACACATCCAAAAAGTGCTACAGGAAGGAACACTTGAAGAACTCATCTCGCACATCTGTAAACTCACACACACATGTTTAGAGCATTGTTATGTAAAAAGGCATCAGGCAAAGGAGAACCAAAAACAGCATGATTTTGTGACACTTGATAGTAATAAGAAACCACCTATCTTAAACTAGCCACCTATCTTAAACTAGCTCTGATTCAAGTTGATTTTGCAGAAAACTATACCTGTAAGTATCAAGATGAAGTGCAGAGTGCCCATTGGCAACAAAGTCAGGTAAGTTTATTTACAGCTGCAATCTGGCATTCCGGCATACTTTATCCTTGTGTATTAGCCTCCGATAATACGACACATTCAAAGGAAACTGTTGTAGCTTACGTAGATAAAATATTAGAAGATCTACCAAAAAACTTAGTGGAAATAAATATATGGCCTGATGGACCATCATCACAATTTAAGAACCATTATATAGCAGCAGCTCTTTGTATCCTCCAAACAAAATGCAATTTTGTGATAAAGTGGAATTTCTTTGCCACTTCACATGGCAAAGGGCCGGTAGATGGAATTGGAGGTTCGGTAAAAAGACTAGTGTGGGGAGCAGTAAGTAACCGACAACACATCGTTGTAAATGCTGCAAGTTTTGTTCAGGCTGCCAACATTACATCTAACGTTAAAGTTCTGGAGGTTACAAATGCTGAAATTCAGAAGAGAAATAAATCCTTAGAGTTGGAAAAAGTTTTCAAAAAAGCCCAGCCTATCCCAAATATTTCCAAAGTTCACCAGTTAGTGGTGACTAATGGTAATCTTCTCACAAATAAGCTTTCCAATGTCATCCCACTCACTGAAAATCCCAAAATTGGTGACTGGTACTTTGTCGAATATCAGGGTAAATGTTACCCTGGTGAAATAAAAGCAACAGATGATATTGATGAAGAATATCAAGTTCAGACTATGGAAGCCATAGGAAAGCATTGGAAATGGCCAAACGAAACTGATATAATATTTTATACTAAAGACAAACTTATTGAAAAGGTGGGACACCCAATTGCTGTTAATTCACGTGGACATTTTCGATTCTAATAAGTTATGTGGTAAAAAAGTTAAATTCATTATTTTAAAATAAAAATTGTTTTATACCATTGCATATACTTCTAGCTGTGTTATTTTATAAATTTATAATTACATATACTGCAAAACACATTGAAAGAAAGCACCAGAAGGATGTAATGAGGGTTACAAAGTTGATGTAACGCGAGTCACAAAATTCATGAAACGTGAGTCACAATGATATTTTTTAATTAAAGCCCTAATAATGTATTTATTTACATTCCAAGAAGGCATAAAAATTTTTCAATACAAGTATAAAATTTTCATTGTGATTTATACTCCATATATCATATGGTTTGGAAGAAATTTAAATTTTAAAAATGAACAAAAATTCCATGTCATATTTACTGTAACGTGAGTCACACTATTATTTTTATATGAAATACCCATTTAACATTAAAATATTTTTTAAACCACCCATTATTCAAATCTTTATGCATAACCAATAAAGGAAAACAAAAAAGAAAAACTATTTTGTCAAAAATGTAAAAATATCAAATCAGTTTTATTTGAAAAATTTCTCCAATTGTAACGTGAGTCACACTGGATTAGCCCTTCAATGAATTCATTCATCAAATTCTACAAAAGACAACAGGGCTAATATTGGAAAAAGGAATCTCGGCTGTAAATTACAAAGAATGCTGGTTAAATTAATTTTTAAATAGTCAGACCTTTGCAGGTCTCTATAGAAACCTGACATCTACCAATATCTTTTTTGGTGACAAAGAAGGGTGTTTCTTGCCATCAAAACTGGTCTAAACTATTATTTTATGTTGCATATTACTCTCAGAAAAGTGGTGTTTTTTTTTTGCCTTGTGTTAACCTCATAATAGCTTACAAGTAAAATTTTGTGATGTTCTGAAAGAAGCACATGAAACTATCAGTAAAACGACATCACCATTAAACATTGTCAAGATGAGAGTCACAGTATGTCAGTAAAAACAGAGAATATTTCTACCTTTCGGAAACTTCAGTAACTTATCTGCGACATTTGTGATGTTGTAACATGATACAAAATGGTAATTCAACATTGCAGGGATATTGTTACAAAGCATTGAAGTCATCAAAATGAATCGCATTGTGCTGCCACACAAATAAATATAAATATATATATATATATATATATATATATATATATACTTAGTGAATCAATCAAATTCAAAAGATTGAAACGTTGTAAAGGAAAGACATTACAACATAATTTTAAAGCTGAGATAATTTGTTTACATAATCAATTTAATAACTCTTTTCAATGGAAATTAATAAAATCCTGGGTTTTTGCGGCAAAGAAAAACATTTAAATAAAGTTTATGCCATCTTCTTAAAATTAAATCTTGCTAATGAACATTTTAATCATATTTTCTATGATTTTCTTATTATAAGATCAAATTATTTAAATTTAAAACTTAATCAATTTCATCTTAATAATATGTCTACTAATTCATATCGTGTAATCTCTTTCAAGCATCCCATTTATAATTCTGTAAATTTTGGTCATCTATTTAACAAGTTCAAACATTTAATGCTTATTGGAGATTTGAGTGTATCAAAGACTTTTAAATACAACAAGCCTATTGGTAGACCAATATTTAATTATAACGAAATTTCACAATCTCTTTCTATAGATCATGTTTCTAAGTCAATTTCAGATAATGAATGTATATGTAAACGATTATGCTAAATTTCTAAATCCAGACTTGGGGCATATAGTTACAGGAGACTTAGGTATAGTTAAAGACAATTCATTAAGAACCATTATGTCTTTTGGCACTAAATTCAGGTTACCCTCTTGTAATAATTCTTTTAAAGTTTTAAAATCAATTAATCTTGATCTTGATAAATATATATATATATAAATTAGCTTCTAAATATGCTATGCCTTTAACGGCATTTAATATGTGGAAATTTACTTTATTAGAATCAATTAAAAATGTTATTAGTAGTATTAAATTGTCTAGATCTATATATAATATTGATAATATTAAATACTCCATTAATGATTTACAAAGATCTTTTGTTATCACCTATGTTGATAAAGCCTCTAATAATTATGCTATTATCTGTAAAAAAATTTATATACAATTTCTGTTAGATTACTTCAAAAATAATAGTCTTTTTAAACTTGATTTACATTCCATTAATAGTATCAAATTGAAAATTACAGGGATGTATCTAGAGAAATGTGAGTGGTGGTTGATTTTCCAGAACAATTATACTTGAGAATATAAAATTTCGAAATGAGCTTCACGTTAATTCGCACACACAAACAGTATTAGTATTGTATACTTTTATATTAAAGAAAAACATTTGATAAAATTGAATATAACTTTTTTTAAATGTAATTATAATATGTATATTTTTTTGGATGAGTAGTGGTTGGCAATTGAGTGGTGGTCGGAAATTCTGAGTGGTGGAAACCCCGACCACCACCGACCACTGTAGATACATCCCTGAAATTATCAATATGTATAGTGATTTAAATATTAAATATAAATTTCTATATATAGTGCTTATTCCTAAATTTCATAAAAATCCTATTAAATTTAGAACAGTAACTAGTGGTCATAATACTACTGCGAGTAAATTACTACTAAATTCTTTAAAACTTTTGATTTTAAAGATCTTTTTAATAATATTAAGATCTCAGACCTACCTGTATGATGTAATTTTAGCTCTATATAATGCTTATATTACTAATTTATCAACTCAAACCAATTTTATAAATTTTCCTAAACTTCTTAATTTTGTTATTTTCAATAATTATATTTTTCAAGGAAATAAATTATACTTACAAGTCTCGGGAGTTCCACAGGGTGGCTGAAGTAGCAGTATGTTAGCTAATTTATACCTTTATCATTATGAACAGTCTTTTACTTCAATAGATTATACATTATACAGATACGTTGATCTGATTTGCTTAGTATATACTGAAAATTATGTCATAGATGTAAATTTCTATCCAGACAATTTGTAATTAATTCCTAATAAAGCTACTATTAGTAATAATATTAATTTTTTTGGATTTAAATATTATTGAACCTTCTAATAGAATTGTTGCCAACTTATATGATAAAAAAGACTATTTTAATTGTAACATTAATAAAATCTTACCATTTAATTCCTGCAGCTCGATTCTATTGTTTAGAAATATTATATTTAGATCAGCTTTTAGAATTTATAGATTATCTAATAAAAAATTTCATGCTACACATATAAATAATCTGAAAACTACCAGCAATTTATATAAATATCCCTCTTATTTTGTAAATGGTATAGTTAAAAAATTTAGATTAGCTGGATTTTCATGAATTCTATTCATAGTATTTTATATTAGCCTGACATCTCCATTTTCTTGTATTAATAATATTTTTATTTTTACATCCATTTAAACATTAGCCTTTCTATTATTAGCCCCACCTTTTAGTACCTCTGATTGTATATTATCACTTATTCTTGCCTATTCACATTACTGTTATTTATTTCTTACAAATGGCAACAATAGATCATTTCTTTTTCCTCTGCGAATGGCAACACTGGTCTCTTCATTCTGGGTTCCCGGGTTTGACAGGTTCATGCATTTATAGAGTTATTTTCCAGGTATTCTTGTTTTCTTTTATTTTTTCTTCTTTATGTATGTTGTCCAAGTAGAAATAGTTTATAGATATATTCTATTTCTTCAGAAACATACATTTTTTGTGTTTGCTTCGACAAAATACTTGGACTCGAGGAAAAGTTTTGAAGAAGTGAACAAATCCATGATTTAGGCCTACCCTTGTCCACGAGTATAGCATTAATGCATAGATTTCATTTGTTTTTCTTTTATCAATTCCATACCATTGATTTTAGGTGATTTTCTTTAGCTTGATGATTCGAAATTTGTATTTTTTTCCATTTGATTGAAGATTTGCTGATTTATACTTTTATTTTGTAGGCTTGTTAGAAAGTTAGGTTTTCCGAGTTACTGCTTCACACTTTTCTTTCATTGGACTTTCAAACTATTACTATTATTTATTTATATATTATATATATATATATATATCAGGCTTTGAGAAATCGGCAAAATGTAGCCCATCCGCGAGGACGGCTACTGAAAATTTTTACACATCCTCCTAAGAATTTTTTTTTCACTTTATATTCATTAATATATGTGATTAAATACATCGCACAACAATAATAAATTAGAACCAACTGCCTCACGATGAAGTGCGATAACTGCATATTCATACACCACCCCATAGCGCTTAACCGCCGCGATGAAAGTCGCCGACGGGGAGTCTCTGATAAAGGATCGGACCGGCAGAATGCTAAGAATTCCGATCTATGGGTGGGGGCAAAGTGGTAAGATATGTAAGAAATCGCTCCTTTTTTCAATGTTTGGTAACTTGAAGGAGTGGTAAATAAATCTATATATACTAAATGCCAAGTGTCCGTCTGTCACGCTTTTTTCAGGCATTTCCCGAATAGATAGAGACTTGCAATTTGGTACACGACTCGGTCATTCGATAAAACCGCCTGGAAAAATCGAATTTTTCAAAAACGTTCTATAGAGGGGGTGCCCCACACCAAAACATTCGAAAAGTGAAATGATGGGAAAGCATACTTTGCAATGAGATAGAGACTTCAAATTTGGTGTATGGGTAAATCATTCGAAAAGAAGAAAGTGAGCAATTTCAGATTTCCAATATTTTCTACTTAAGGGGGTGCCACACACCAAAACGTTTGAAAAGTGAAATGATAGGGAAGCATGCCTTGCGATGAGATAGAGACTTCAAATTTGGTGTATGGGTAAATCGTTCGAAAGGAAGAAAGTGTGCAATTTCAGATTACCAATATTTTCTATATTTAAGGGGGGTGCCGCACACCAAAATGTTCGATATAGCGAATAAATGAGAAACGGCTGCTTTAAAATTTGATAGAGGCTTGAAATTAAGTATATGGACTAATCATTTGATGAAAACACTCAAGACGAATATAGTTTTTCAAAAACGTTCGTTTAAGGGGGTGCTCTATACAGGAAAACGTTCGAAAGGTGATTTGATAAGAAAACATACTGCGGGATGAGATAGAGACTTCAAATTTGGTGTATGGGTAAATCGTTCAAAAGGAAGAAAGTGTGCAATTTCAGATTCCCAATATTTTCTACTTAAGGGGGTGCCGCACACCAAAATGTTCGAAAAGTGAAATGATGGGAAAGCATGCTTTGCGATCAGATAGAAACTTCAAATTTAGTGTATGGGTAAATCGTTTGAAAGGAAGAAAGTGTACAATTTCAGTTTTCCAATATTTTACACTTTAGGGGTGTTGCACACAAAAATTTTCGATTTTTGAAATGAAATAGACATATCCCTTTTAGAACGTGATAGAGGCTTGATATTTAGCATATGGGCGAATCATTTCATAGAAAACCCAAGAAGAATGGAGTTTTTGAAAAATATATATTTAAGGGGGGGGGGGGGGGGGGGGGTACTCCACAGAAAAACATTCGAAGGGTGAAATGATAGAAAAAGTATACTTTGCGATGAGTTAGAGACTTCAAATTTGGTATACTGATAGATAGTTTGAAAGGAAGAAAGTGTGCAATTTCAATTTTCAAACATTTGCTATTGTAGGGGGTGCCGCACACTAAAATGTTCGATTTCACAAACAACTGAAAAACACATCCTTTAGAGTATGATAGAAGCTTGATTAGTATATGGGCTAATCATTTGATAAAAAAAAACCAAGATTATTACGGTTTTTCAAAAATGATCATTTAAGGGGGTGCAATACAGAAAAACGTAAAAACGTTCGAAATATGAAGTGATAGAAAAACATGCTCCACAATAAGATTGAGATATCAAATTTGGTGCACTGGTAGATTCTTTGAAAGGAAGAAAGTGTGTAAATATATTTTCAATATTTGCTACTTTAGGGGGTGCCGAGCGCCAATATGTTCGATTTTCGGAATAAATGAGACACTCTTGCTTTTAAATGTGATAAGAGGCTTGATATTTGGTATATGGGCCAATCACCTGATAAAAAACACAACACGAACAGAGTTTTTCAAAAATGTTCATTTATGGGGGTGCTCCAAAGAAAAACATTCGAAATGGGAGATAATAAAATAGTATGCTTCGGAATGAGATAGACTTTAATTTGGTGTACTGGTAGGTAATTCGAAAGGACGACCTGCGCAATTTAAATTTTCCAATATTTTCTTCTTTAGGGGGTTCTGCACACTAAAATATTCGATTTGCCGAATAAATGTGAAACACGAATTATTCAAAAATTTACATTATTCAGGTGTTGCTTATTGCGAGACAGTTGATTTTCAACGGGTATTCGGCGCTAGTAATCATATAAATCCTCTTGTCTCTAAACAGTTTAAACCTCATCGGTACTCTTAATTTCTAGGGAATGTAGTCAATCAAGATTAAAATCTTCTTGGACTGAATAGATGTTTCATACTTTAACTTCAGTTGTCAAACAACTGGAACAAATGACTTGAATGAATTTTTAACGTTTTAGTTTTAAAGTTGAAACCAAAGTGGGGAAGAAAATAAAACACTTCTGGCTGAAATTAGAAGAATCCATTCCAAAAATGAAAACTTTTTTTTTTTTTTACGAAATCTCTAATCTCAAGGCCGTCCGAGAGGACGGCAACTTCTGAAAATTGGTCATTCTCGTCTAATTTTAACCCGGCGAGGACGGGCGATTTCCGGAAGCCTGATATATATATATATCTTATTGTAACCTTAGAGTAAATTGCTTCCGTCCAAATAGTTACCTTACACCTTTCTGGTAGGTTGGACGGTCTGGGTCTCAACAACATAATGATGTTGTAACAACGATAAATGCAATGATTGTTCTTAAGGATTTCTGAGAAAAAGATTTACACAGCAATACTTTCTATTTAGTGCGTTCAACTTTATTATAAAATGTAGCAAATTCTGAACACAAAGTTTAGACAAATTTTTTGAAACATTAGGATTGAATAGCATCTCTAAACTATAGATGCATTTACTTTAGATATGACAGGTTGTTTTGAATAATTAAACAATAGCACAAAATAACAAATTATGCAACTCTGAAACAATTACATTTCTCAACATAGGGTCATAATTACTTACTGGGCTTTATGAATTCTTTGATCAAAATGTATAAAAGATGAACTTGCTGAGGGGTCAAGAATAAATTGAAGGCTCCAAAATTAAACTCAACATCAACCTAAAATTTACAAGAAATATATGCATATTATTAAAGTTACTATGTCCACAAAAAAGATTATTTACTCTCAAAATTTAAAAACAGAAAACAACTTCCTAACAACCCTTTTTGAAGCATGTAAAGTGGAGCACTCTTTATATATTTTCTTTTATACACTTTTATCATTCATATGTTGTTTACTGTGGGTCCTTGGTTATGCATATACCCAGTGTTCTCCCTTCCTATCTTTTAAATGGGCGGGCCGCCCGGCTGTTTTTACGAGACGCCCGGCCGACAATCTAAGAAAAACGTATCTGAAAAGTAAAAAAAAAAAAAAAAAGAAGGAATGTGAAGAAATATAAAAAATAATTTTTGATTAGCCTACATAAATTTGCAAAGCCACTAACATTAGTAAAGAACTTTGGAGCCGGATTAAAGAGCACAATGACAGCATAATATTTTGCCTACCATCTGAGCCAATAACCCCTTTAAAAAAAAGAAAATTTAGTTCTCCGATCATTCCGTGATGGCGCCATGCCAATAAATATACATCGCTGAAGTCAAAACATAGCGGCTGGACATCAGTAAACATAGACACTGTGCATTTTTCCCATAGAGGAACAAAATAGTGAATAATTTGCCAAATAGTCTTGTTCTATGCTATGTGTTTCTGAATATCTCGTAGGGTAATTCTGCTTTGTGTTTTTCAAAACGAGTAGAAAGGTAATCCAGGGAAGAACCTATTTTGTTATTTTAACAAAGTTCATGAAAATAATGTGCGTGAAAGTGATACTACGTCTACAGAGATGCCAACTTTTAAGGATTTTCCGTAGTTTATATGGATTTTTACTTCATCTTACAGTTTTACGGCCTCTCAAAACTACGGAAAATCCCGTGAAATCCACCCATCCCACCATTCAATTCATATTCCCTGCTTTGCTGAGTGTCCAAAATTATTAATTTGCATCTATTTTCTTCTTCTAATGATTTCATATCAGAAAAATAGACCCAATTTATTTTTATAGTGTAAGTAAAAATAAAGAAATATTTTACTAAACAAATTATATTTTGCTTAAATTATAAGATTGAGCAATTCAGTCTTTCTTTTCGGGCTTTGCTGAGAGTACACAATTGCCTTTCTTCATCCATCTCCATCCCCGTATTATTGCACATAAACTTGACTAAACTAGCTTATTTTCATATTTTGGTTGATTATAAAGGTTAATTTTTTAATTATTTTCATATTATTAGTACGATCGTGAAATTCAGTTTTTTTGTTTCACCGGCGTTGCCGAGGGTATGCAATTATCCTTTTCCATCGATCTCCATCTCCCTATTGTTGCACATTAACTTGACTAAACTAACATATTTTCATATTTTGGTTAATTATAAAAGCTAATTTTTTAATTATTTTCACATAAATAGTACGATCATAAAATTCAGTTTTAATGTTTCTTTTTGCTGCCGTTGCCGAGAGCACGCAATTATCCTTTTCTATCGATCGCCATCTCCCTATTATTGCACATTAACTTAACTAAAACTTATTTTCATATTTTGGTTGATTATAAAGGTTAATTTCTTAATTATTTTCTCATAAATAGTACGATCGTAAAATTCAGTATTTTGTTTCACGTGCGTTGCTGAAGGTACGCAATTATCCTCTTCCATCGATCTACATCTCCCTATTGTTGCACATTAACTTGACTAAACTAGCTTATTTACATATTTTGGTTGACTATAAAGGTTAATTTTTTAATTACTTTCACATAAATAGTACGACGGTCCCTGTGGATGCCTCCCCCACTGGGTTCCGGTCTAAATTGGGTGGCACTTCCCGACCGTCCAAGCAGTTACCTTACACCTTTCTGGTAGGTCGGACGGTCTGGGTTTCAACAACAACATAAATAGTACGATCATGAAATTCAGATTTTTTTTTTTTTTTTTACAGGCGTTTCACGTGCGTTGCTGAAGGTATGCAATTCTTTTCCATCAATCTCCATCTCCCTATTGTTGCACATTAACTTGACTAAACTAGCTTATTGACATATTTCAGTTGATTATAAAGGTTAATTTTTTAATTATTTTCACATAAATAGTACGATTATGAAATTCAGTTTTTTTTTTTTTTGGGGGGGGGGGGGGTTGCAGGCATTGCTGTTCTTTACTAATGCTTTCTGATATTTTACCTCATTTGGCTGCTTTATCTAGATTGACAAAAGCAAGATATCGGCTTAACAGAAATAGAACCAATATTGAAAGCCATAAAACTGACCATTACAGAACTTAAAGAATCTCTTTGGTTGTCACTTTCAAAGCATCCACCACAATCTGACTAGCTTCTGGACTGATTTTCATGTTAAATTTTCAGATGCTGAAGCAGCTACATTTAAAACAAATCTATGATAAATACATAGAGGTAGTTGTTGATCACCTGGAAGCCAGACATGCCTATTATTACATCTTTCCCTAGACCTTTTAGTACAAACACCTCCAATCATGATGAAAATGAGATCGCTGAAAGTCTCTTTGATCATTATTCTAAACAAGGGAATCCACCAATATTAAACTATGAAGCTTCTAAATTAGAGTGGATAGTTGCCTCCAAAATGATCAAAGGGCAATCATATAAAAATATGAGCACAAAGCAAATACTTTTGAAATTGGCTACAACACCTGAGCTCAGAGAATCATTTCCAAATTTATCAAAGCTGGCTACTGCTGCACTCTATACCTGTCAATACAGCAGAATGTAAAAGAGAATATTCAACCCAAGGTAGAATTTAGATCTGTTTACGAAACCGAATGAAACCCTCAACTCTGAATAATCTCATGGCTATTTCAATAGAGGGGCCAGATCCAGATGATTTTGATTATAACAAGACAGCTGATGACGAAGAGAAAAATTCATGTGTAGAATTATTAGTATTTATTAATACTAATAAGTAATTATATTGTAATATATAATATGTGTTGTAATTATTATTAAATGTAAGTTACATTTACAGTTAAAGACGTTTGCATTTCTGAGCATCAAAAAAATTTGTAAAACATAGTACATCTGCTTTGACCACCCGGCTGTTGATTCACACCACCCGACTGGTAAAATTTTCAAGGGGGAACACTACATATACCCATTGGTACAAAATGTTTATCATTAAACCAAACAGGAATGTTCATTCCTATAGGATTATAGTAACATAAGTAATTGTAGACTCATTCTATCTAACTACCTACATTGACACATCCAGACCACTTTCTCTTAACCCTTTCGGGACGGCGGCATTCCAAAACTGCCGTGGCCCAAAGGACGGAACGCTTCGTTTCCGAACTTTTCCCAAAAGACGGCTATTTTTTTGCGCTAAGCCTAACTCTCGAAAAAAATTCACTAAAAATCACCAGTTCAACGCAGCATTCTACTTTTTTCAGGAAGAAAGGAAATACTTATTTTCTATTTGATGTATATTTTTCATACAAATTTTCTTTTATAAAAATATTAAACATTTTAGTGTATATATGTTTCAGGTACAGATGGATAATTCTTTGGCATGTCCTTCCGATTTTTTAAAACTGTACCACATATATGCATATTCTTAGACAACAAATACTTTGCAACTACAGGAGAGGTAAAACATTTATCCAAATACAAAGTATATCCTTTTCCTAAAAGTTCACTTAGAAGTGTTTTCACAACGCGTTCTCCATACCCACCATCAGAGCTTGATAATTCCGTGTCCTTTCCAGTATACACAAGGAAATTCCATGTACAGCCTGATTTCGATTCTGACAATTTATATATTTTTATTTCATATCTGGACCTTTTCGAGGGAATATATTGACAAAATCCCAGCCTTCCTTACCATGAGAACAAAGATTCATCAATGAACATATTTCTTCTAGGAGTGTATATAGATTTAAATTTTGAAACTAATGCTTCTAACACGGGTTTCAATTTATTTAGTTTTTGGGCATTAATATCAAGAGTAAAATGAAGGTAACATAATATTCCTATAAATCGATCACGACTCATAACTGAATTGAAAAAAGGAGTACTGATATTTGGATTCTTAGAAAAATACATTTTGAGATTTGGTTTTCTGACAATGCTCGTCAAAATTACTAGTGCGAGAAACACACGAAATTCGTTTCCTGTCACAGGTGTAAATATATTTGAAACAGGTGGAGTCTTCGATGTGGAAGGAGAGAGGAGATTTTTCTCCCATTTTTTCTTTGCAAACTCATTAGTTGCTTTTACGATAAATTCTACTAGTTCATCATCAAAAAATATACTAAAAAATCAAGTTCTTTATCTAAATTAGGCGGCATGATATTGTGATTTATTCTAGGTATGTTCAAAAACTCCAAAGAATTCAGATCTTTCAAATCACATGTCCAAACATGATTTGAAAAAACAGCAACTGAAGCTGGCGGCGTTGTAAGAATAGTACGCTCAGAATCTGAAGAATCAATTGCATTTTCGGATTCATCATCAGAAATAACACTGTTCCATGAATCTTCACAATCTGCTTTGCTTTCATTACTGTCTGGTTCGTTTACCATACGCGTATATTCTTCCACAGAAAGGAAACATCTCAAACCAGCCATACTTTTATCCGAAATAGCCTAATCATTTCACTGTCGCACATTCCTTTAACCCCCCCTCCCAAAAAAAAAATATATACTCTCTCATATATTCCTGTAATTCACCAACGAAATCATTAAAATCTAAAATCAAAAGGAGACCCGGAACTCAATTATAAAATTGGTGATGCTGCGAGAAGAGCTCTATCTGTTTACTTTACAGAACCATGTTTCAACACTCCAAATGGAGAAATAATTTATTGGATTCTGCTTGTGCCAAAGTCAAGCATCTGCAAAATACATTTAAGTTGCTTCCACGGGCATTTAACGCCATCTAGTAGACAAATAAATTCAAAGGAAAACGTTTCACGTAGAAAAACCGATACGTGCCACTCGGCGTTTAGGGTAAAGTTCTCTCCGGCACCAGTGCGTGCCGTACGTCCTAGAATGCAAGCTCGCAGGCGGCACGCAGGCGTGCCAACCGTCGCGAAAGGGTTAATGGTGTTATTACAAAGAGCAATTCCTTCCAGCAATTTTTCAACAACATCATACATTTTAATGGGAAGAAATCTTACCACCAAATTGCTGCAATTCCTTCGTACTCGACGATAAAAATTGCTCAATTTCTGAGCGAAGAACCAATCAGAAGATAATAAGATTGGACGTCACTCTGCTCCACCTTTCTTTTCCTCATTTGCATTAAAGATGGCGATAGCGATTGCAATGCAAGCATATCAAAGCAGCTCAACTACATTAGAATCTGACCATGGAAAAAAATAATAGAACTTTTACCAAATTACAGACACCTGTGGGATAAGATCCAAATTATGTGAAAAAAACACTAAAGAATGTTTCTTGGAATGAAATCGGCAAACATTAGAGAGGAGCACGTTAGAAAAGAAGGGCCTAAAGTATTGCCGGGTGGAATTGCTGAAACCTGGAGATGGAAAAATAATAATAGAACTTTTACCAAATTATAGACACCTTTGGGATATAAAAGATTCAAATTATGTGAAAAACACACTAATGAATGCTTTCAGGAATGAAATCGGTGGTATTAGAGAGAAGAGGACTGTTAAAGAGGAGGGGTCTAAAGTATGATTGACAGGCGGAATTGCCGAAGTTTGGAAATAAAAATTGCCCTGTGTAATAACATCATAAGTGTCAATATGAAGCTGAAGCAGTGAAGTGTTTTAAAATTCTTTTTCAAAAGCATTTGAATATGGGAAACAAATCTTTTTAGTACTGATCAACGGATTGGAAATTTCTTGCCCCACCTTACACCATTACACTCATTAGTGATAAGGCTTAAAATTTACAGAAACATTTTTGTTATATCATTTAATAGAGCTTTTCATTTGCTCAATCAAGTACAAAATGCTTCGATTGTTGTTCAGGTGAAAGTCCCATGACAGACAAACTATGATTTCTTTTTAGCGAAAATGAAAGTACAAGCATTGTTTGACAATAATAAAATGTAATAACTGTTGGAAAAAAATCAATACATCGCGATTCACGTTCCCGTGAACGGGCGTTTATGCAAATTTAATATGAACGACTCTTCCCGTTCACCGGCGTGAACTGTTGTTGAAACCCAGACCGTCCGACCTACCAGAAAGGTGTAAGGTAACTGTTTGGACGGTCGGGAAGTGCCACCCAATTTAGACCGGAACCCAGTGGGGGAGGCATCCACAGGGACTGTACCCTCCTTCCCCTACCACCAACCTCTCGGAAGGACTTTCGGACCCACATGTTTAACGTGATCGTACTCCGCATGAACACGGCGGCAGTTTTTGGCAGTGGCTGGAATCGAACCCGGGCCTACCGGGTGCAACTCCAACGACCGGCGTGAACCGTGACGTTTTTCAACATGAGGTTTCATGCAAATCAGTTCTCAATGCGTACGCATCTGATTTGCATATCCAGGGCCATAAATATTTAATAATTTAATATTTTAAATGATGTTGGGTTATACTTTTGGATATTTAACAATTTTAGGAGTTTTGCTTTTTATTTAAACGTGTTCAGGGGTCTTATTTACATAGTCATTCTCTTTTAGTTATCCATTTTCCAATTGTTTAGGTTTTTGATATTCTTCTGTTCCAAATAGGTTCTTTTCCATAGGTTTTGTGTTAAAAACGGCGAAAGTTCGTTCTTTTTAGGTTTCAGCAATTTAAATTTATTTAAATTGGCTAATTTGCAATTTCATTTATTGCCCTTTTTATTCCCTTTAATTTGATTCCAAATTTATTGCTCTCGGTTAAAAATTGGTTAATTCATTGCAATTTTTCAGTTTTATTCTATTTTCAGCTTTTTAAATATTTCAGAATCGTCCATATTTAAATTATTGCCGAATTCGTATAGTTCCAAATCGTTTCACTTCATTTCTTTTTAATTTTCGTCTGCTCTGAAATTCCATTTCTCTTCTTTAAAATTTTGAGTTTTTAATTGGTTGATCGTAATATTAAAATCGTCTGTCATTAATTATTTTATCGTTCATCGATAATTTTGTTTACAATCTGTGGCAGCGATGTTTCGCAGTATATAAGCAAAATCGCGCACTCTTTCTCTCTTTTCTCTCTTCTGTTTTTGCTCTTCCTTCTGAATTAGAACCCAAGATGTGATCTATTAAGTTGTTGTTCTAGCGCTTCCGCGCCAACCGAACCGAAGTTTGAATTCGGCTTGAAATGTATCATTATTCCCGACTGTGATGTGTGTTTTGCTTTTGCAAGATGTAATTTGATTTGTTTAGTTTATAATCAATCAGCAGTCTTTTGCCTCTGTGCTCTCTGATGTTGTTTATGTCTGGAAGCTGCCACAAAATGAAGAGTCTTGCTAATTAGTTTCATATCATTTAAATAATGATCCAAGATGTTTCACGATTTATGTGATGTCGGCTGAGGAAGTCTTACCAGCCAAATTAGAAATTTGTTTACCCTGACAAGCTGCGAGTTCTATTTATGATGAATGGAGTTCGCATTTCCGAGCCCAATTGACGGACATATGTTAAGTTCTCCATTTTGATGTCAGTAGTCCGGTGCGGCAGTTGGGAGAAATGATTTTTATTACTCGATGTCCAACTGGTGTGGAGAATCTCTTTGGAGTTGAATCCCGTGGAACGGTCTTTTTCCGGATTTTCTGCTGGACATAATTGTGACCCTGTGCCATGGATTTTCCTCTTTTGGTGTTCTCTGGATCTGCTTTACGTTTGGTGACTCTTCTGATGATTCTTCCTCCCGCTGAACTTTGCAGCCTATCTTGGAGCCTTGGTGATATTATTCCTTTTCCTCCAAATTCTAATTGTATTTCTCAATAGTTAAATATGTTTTTATTCCAATTGTTTTGAGTTAGCATTAAATAAGACCCCTTTGACTTATATATTTTAAGTTACGAATCCTGTGGATTATTGTTAGGATGTTCTAAATTCCCTTTTGGCTAACTTATGTTCTTTTATTCTAAATTCAAGTTTAGACAAATAATTGTATAAGTTTAATATTGTTAACTTTAAAATTTAATATTCTAACGTTTTTATACCACTATACGACCGGCCATTCCATTTATTATTTAAGTTGTTTATTTGTTTTGTTTAGTTAATGAGATGTTTAAAATTTGTAAAATGTTTTGAAAATTATTTTAAAAATGAAGTTTAAATTTTAATAAACGTTAGATTTTGAAAACCTAAAAATCTGTGTTCTCTCTTTTATTTTAATGTATTTTTATTTTTAGGAAAGTGTCAATTCTTATATTTTACAAGAGTACATACTTGTACACGTAGGGAAACTGGTCAATAGGTCCTCTTTCAGTTTTTTTAAGAATTCAGTGTATTTTAGAAGTATTTCAGAAATATTTCAGATGAATTTCAGATGACTTTTAGGTTTTAAGAACTTGGAGAACTTAGAATATTTTGAATGATAGAATGTTTGTTTTTAGTATATCATAAATGCATTAAAAACTACCGGACAATGCGTACGCATCTGATTTGCATATCCGGGGGCATTTCCGGAGCTGTCCATTCTCAGATATATAGGGCAAAGGTTTCTTGAAGCAATTAGATCGATCAGATAAGATCGCAGACAGATCTCAAAACACACTCAGACTTGAGATGATGACTTGAGACGACGATCGATTAGACACTGATAGTCTGATGCAGGCGGACAGAAATGTTTTTGACAGAAGCACTGCGGGATATCATTTGACGACGGTTTTTAAGTCGAAACGGATGCAGATGTGGTCAGTTCAGACCAGCGTGTATTGAACGTTAAATTTACTTACAAACGTTCGGAAGTTGCTTTAAATATTTTTTGATGTTCTATCCTTTGGTTTCCCTTTGCCAAGTGTGATACCTTCAATGGTGGCTGCAAATACACGCAAGTGATAGAGGTAGTATAGTTAATTACTACCAATGCTTCAAGGAATCTCTGTCTAGTCATTTACAACTGCAAACTTTTTGTACATAGTATATTTTGATGTTTTATGGCATGGAAAATTACCAGGTACGTGTAATATGCCTAGTTGTGTTTTTCACAAAATAAAGTGAACGAAGTTTTTCTTTAAAACTGGACCTGTGTACTTTCATGACCCAGCCAACACTTATTGACTCTATGCCAGTGCGTACTTTGCTATCTTCAAATTCAAATTTTGAAATTTTCCAAGAATAACAAAGGAAAACTTGAGCAGCATATTTAAGTATGAATAAGATAATAATGCAGCATACAGCTGTTTTGAGAACATGCTGGATCCTCTTTGTCAGTGCAGGAGAACCAACCAACCCGAAGTCAAAATTCTTTGCACAAAGTGATTCCCCCTGAGGTTCATGTCCCTACTCGTTCGCTCTCGGTTTGATATACATAGTCTTTCTTTTCCATTCACTGATTAATATCACTTTTTGGAAAATATCCCTTCAAAGGGTTCATACCCATTTTTTGAAATAGGGAAATGTGGATAATGCAAAATAATTAATATATTAACACTTAATAATAGCCAAAATATGAAAAAAAAAACTAGTTTAGTCAAACTAATATCCAATATTTAGAAGATGGAAATACAGTACAACCTCGAAAATCCAGAATCGTCCGGACTTTGCCGAATCCGGATTTTCGATTTTTCCGGATTATAGAATTTTAATAAAATTCAGATTTAATATTAACTAAATACACTATAAAGCGCTCTTTTTAGTAAAAATAATGGCAAAAGTTAAGTTAATCAATTAAAACATATTATTTAATCTAAAAATGGGCAAGAGAAATTTCTAAAAAAATATATACACATTAATAATTTAGAATGTGTGAACGAAACGAAATGATAAAATTACATTTTATCACTTCGTTTAAATATTTGAATTAACATTTGTTATTTCATTAATTTTGGTTTATAGGAAAGCAGTTTTCTTTATCCTGTAGATGGACATTATTTCTGCTCGGTTACAAAGCTTCTTTGTTCAAGACCTTTAAATTGCATGATCGATTGTTTGCATAAGATTATCAATGCGTATTTTTTCTTCTCCATATTTATCGTCGCTACTTTGATTTTTTTTTATTTAATATCATATCGCGAATTTCGCCATCACTCAATTTATTTACGATTGGCGCATCATCATCACAGTGCAGAACTGATGTTATATCGGCTTTGTTGAGATTTAATGAAGCGCCGGAAGATTTAATGAAGTGCCGAGATTTAATAAAGATCGAGGATTAGCATTTTTGACAATATATTTAAAGGTGTAAATGTGTTTAAACCATTTTCGCTATTAACAAACGAAAAACAAAAAATAAGAACTTAAAAGTTTTATTTATTTTCTAGCATCTATATAATGTTATGTTTAAAAAGGCTGATGACTCTGAAAAAAGTAAAAACTTTATTAATAATCAAATAAGTAAAAATTATCGCAGTAGATAAAATAAATATCTTTTCCAAAAAAGAAAAATATCTCTCCTCTCAATGATTTTTCTAAATTACGATGAGTCATTACTAGGCTGCAGCTGCACCGGGGTATGGTGGAGCAGGGAAAGCGAAGAAAGGAATTTGCTTAGTTCCTAATCGTAAACGCAGCCGACCCCTTCGAGAGGTCTGTGTGTTAATGACCTTGTTGCTTGGTTCTGTGCGATACGATATTATTTAGTTATTTATTTGCTATTTATAGTATGTAAATATGGCTTTCTAAACAAAAAAGGCAAAATATACAGTCGATTTCAAGCTGACGCATTTGACGAGAACGAAAAAATCGTCAGATATCGGGAGGGGAGAGGAGATTCTGCAGACAAAAACGAATACATTTAAGAATGAAATTCGTACTACGAAGTGAACAAAATAAATTTCCATGAGCTTTAATATGAATTCACCGGATTTTTAGATTTAATTGAAAGATCTGTGATAAAATGTTACGATAACGTTTTAAAGTGTCTAATATTAAAAATTACATTGTTTCAGAAAAATGTCTTTTTCAATAATGAGAAAAGGAAATTTTGATAATAAAAATTCCGTATTTAAATTACGACGTATATTTTACGTGATATAATTCATCGGGAGTTGTGACTTGAATAAGGGGGAGGAGTGATTAACGCTAAGAAAGTAATTCACGCTCCAATCACGAGCCAATCTACGGCCATACATCTAAACTTTCATTTCATTTCGGGGTTCAGAAACTACGACAGTTCGTCTAAACTTTTGTTTCATTTCCGCGTTCAAAAAGTCGACCGGAAAATACGGTATTTATTTATAAAATATAATTCCATATAAATAATCTTACCCTGTTGTTTTAAATCCAAGACTTCGTCAGTCCGGATGGGAAAAAAAAATGAAAATTTGGAAATCGTCCGGATTTTGGATGTCCGGATTTTCGAGGTTGTACTGTAATACCAATGTCCTCTACCTATGCCTTATGGAGATTTACGAGTACATAAAGTGAATTGCACTGTTTATATGCAAATAATTATAAAATTAACCATTCAACAATTTATGCCAAATTTAACAACTTTTTCAGAAATACAATTTTTACTATCCATGGAAAAAGCAATCTTTTACATTCCACGAAGAGCTAAATCATCATTGTCATGGTGATTTGATTGACCATGCACGTGGCCATAAATCCCCGTTGTCACGTTAATTTGATTGGTATTAAGCGTGCACACATCTGTAAATCCCAATTGTTAGATATATTTGGTTGGCATTACCGTGCACATAATTTATATTGGCCTGCACAGAAGACAATTTTCCATAGGAAACTATGCAAAATCCATAATCCATAGTATGAGGTTGTTTCCCGCAGAAATTATAGAGAATATGTAGCAATCAGCATCTCTATGCGCAGATCACAAGTTGAAAATTCTCTTCTAGAATTTTGAACAAAAAATCGATTTTCCCTGCAATTTCCCTGACACATTAGACCACTTTCAAATCCCCTGTTAATTCCCAGTTTCCAGAGTGCACATGAACCCTGTTATTTGGACTTTTCTGGCCAGTAACACCACTTAAACAATCTGTGCATCAAACTGCCCCTTTTAGAAGTGAGGAAACATTTCCCGACATATATAAAAAATAGCCCTCGTATATACCTTTACAAGTGCCGATATAGTGACTGAGCAATTAAGGCAAGTATTTCCTCATGCTCGCCTGGCTGTCTTGTTGTGGGTTCGATTCCCACCTGCAGGCATAGATGTAGTATTGCTGGACGTAGTGTGCTCCCCCACCACCACACACACTGGTGCATGAGGGCAACGTCTTGTAACAGTTATATGATTCACAATTCTGGGGTGAATTATTGAATGTATCAAGTGCCTGGTCATTAGCAAATAAATAACAAGTCAACTTTGGCCTTTTTATATAATAAAGGAAGAATTGTGTGTGCAGTCTGTAGTGGGTAATATGGCAGTTGTATGACCATGAAATGTGGTACACAGGCACTGATGGTGTACAGGCAGTACACAGGCACAAAAAAAAAGAAGAAAAATCATCGGATCTCTTGGTTTATCAGTTCTCAAATATGGGGCTATGGTTGGTATCAAGAAGATGGTGATATATTGGCGAGACTGGTAATCAGTACTGGATATCGGAACACCCCTAATTTTGTTTGAACACTGACATGAAAATGCTTTTGATTTTTCTCCGAGTGTATTACTATTTTGTAATAAAAAAAGGGAAAATGATCGATACATGCATGCAATAAAATCATGCTGTCATAATAATTTTGAAAGCTGTCACTTTGTGCAAGATCTTGCTGGTCCTTTACAAGACCTACAATCTATGCTTTGCAATATAAATTTTTGCATTAAGTAGGAATTGATACATTAAAAAGAAATACCTTGGGCCCAAGAACAGCTTCCTTTTGCTTTAGTTTAAACCTGATTTCATGCTGGCCATTCAGCTTGCCAATCAAAACAGGCTCAGAGTGAAAGTTCGGCTCATTTGTTTTCTTCATGTTGAGAGAAACATGGGTAGGAGGCATTTCAGGAGATCCAGGAACAAACTTTGAAGGATCCTAAAGAGATTACACAAAAATGTGAATGGGTAGGTATATGACTTTTTCTACAGAAATATTTTCCTTACATTATTAATATTCATTGAAAGACAAAAGATACAATAATTATGATAAGTGAATACTCATTTAAGATGACATTGAATTAGCAAGAATCAAATACTTGTATTATTTGAAGATTTTGCAAATATCTTCAAACAATACAAACAGTTTGAAAAATCTTAAGACTGGAGTCATGGGAATGATTTCATTCTTTATGTTACATTTAAATATAGGTGAACTTATTTAGCAGTGACACGGATGATTTGTTAAAGTGTGTCAAATACCCAAAGAAATGAAAAAAGATGTGTAAAATTTTAAAGCACGTATCCTGTGGAATATACAAAAATGTTCTGGAATTTACCAAAAAAATTTTAGCAATTTCCAACAGATGTCGTACTACAGAGAACAAAAGAAAAGTGAATGCAAGAGCTGAGAAACACAATAATGTTCTAACAATTCTACACCAAAACATTCGAAAGGTGAAATGAGATATACAGACTTCAAATTTTATGCACGGGTCAATGAATAAAATCTCAGGAAAAAACAGTATTTTTCAAAAATATTCATTTAATGGGTGCTCTACACCAAAACCTTCGAAATGTGAAATGATGGTAAAATAGACTTTGCACTGAGATAGAATTTAAAATGGGTACAAGAATAGATCATTAATAGGAATAAAGTGCATAATGTCAGCTTTCTAATATTTGCTAATTTAAGGATCACACACACTTAAATGTATGTGTCATCCTTTAATTAGCAAATATTAGAAACACATGCACTTAAATGATGACACATACTTAAATGACACACACTTAAATGTGGTTGGCAACACCGGATTTTCAATTGTTGCTGGTTTTCAGCACTCATCAATTTTAAGCTTTGGTAACGTGAATTTTGTTATTTTAAAATTTTGCTTTTTATATTAATGTGTATCTTTTCGAGATCTTCAATATATCTTTATTTTTATTCTCCGATTTACACTCTACAAAATATCTACAATTTACTAAATTCATCATGTAATTCTACAAATTTTGAAACTTTATAATGGATGCCATATAAAGAATCTGATCCCATCTGAAATCTTTCCTGTTTTATCATCAAGTATTTTAGTTAAAAAATCTCATTTATTATGGATCTCATCAATTTTTTTAACTTCATCGTTGACAACCAGCTTACAGCCAGCTACTACTAATTTCTTGAAATCTCATCATTTATCAACGGAAATGTTTTAATGATACCGATCCCATCTGTGTGTCTGTGTGATGTTTCATAGCCATTCTATTCTTAGCCATTTTACCAAATCTCATCAAGTCAAGTCATCTATTGGATTTTAACCTCAGAAGTCTTTTGATATTGCCGATTCCATCTGGTGCCCCAATGATGTTCCCTTTTCCCCCAAGATATGAAGTTTACTGATGTTTTATTATTATTTTTACCAATTATCAACTCTATATTAATACTATCTCATATCTTATCTTTTTTTCAATAGTCATTATTCAATCTGAAATGTTTTTATGTATTATTTACACCATCTCAAAAATTATTTCACTTTAGCTTCTGGCTAAAGTCCTTCTCCAGGTGACACGAACTGATCATGTTGTAATTTTAATTTTTAGAACTCTTTAAAACTATTACAGTTTCCTAGCAACCAATATTTTATTTCTTAATATATTTATGAGCGTGCTTCCTAATTACTGTTTACGCTGATATAATTTTCTTCATAAAAAACATGACATTCTTCCTTTATTTTTCTGTGGCAACTACCATTTGTTTATTTTTTATATCCAAGCTTTAACTATGGATACAGAGTCACTTATTGACATTCCTGTACCCCCTCCCTTCAGCAGATCTTCCTACAGCTGAACAAGGACCGTTCCACCATCACACTATTACTAACATGGATCAACCTGCAAAAAATTCTCAATCTGAAATTTTCTGAAATTGCATTACTGATGAAAAGAGTCCTAAATTAAGCAAGTATGTTTTAAAGATGGCAGAGTGATTTTCGCGCCTCTTTGGAATTCGTGAATTATTTTAATTGGTTCGCATATTTCCGGATCGTTTGCTATCGGAGTTTTAATTTTGGCAAGCGGATTTTAATTGCTGCCGGTTTTCTAAACTCTCTCGATTTCTGCACGTATAAATACGCTCGCAGAATTTTTCAGTTTGAGTTTTTTGTTGAAATCCTTCGTTTTTGTTTGTGCGTGAAATGCGTCGTTCACTTTTCGAATGGAACTTGTGTTCTACGCGATGTTTCCTATGGAACATTAAGTTCCTCGCGATATTTTTTTTTAACACTTGTTTCTTTTTAAATGGAGGTTTCGTCTGTTTTTATTACCTAATTTACGGCGTGACTCATGGGAAAATGTGTTATGAGTTTTTACGTGTCCTACACGAAAAAAGCATCCCTCAAATTTTCATTTGCTGTTTTAAGAAGATCCTCGAGTTCCTGAAGTATGGTGATCCCAAGAAAACGGGAATTTCTGTCTTCTTCCTGTGCATCTCAGATTTTGGAACTTTTTCCTCATACTTTGCTGTCTATCTCCACCCCTGTAATTCCATGATGACCCAGTTGGGGTGAACATGATTAATGTTTTTTTAAACTCTTAATTTCTTAAATTCTGAATATGATTAATGTTTTTAAACTCTTAATTTCTTAAATTCTGAATATGATTTCTCAATATTATAAATGTATGATTTAAATTTATTCTTTGAATTTAAAATTCTAAAGCTTTATTTCTGAGTGAGCAATTTTCTAAACCTTCCTAAATTTATTAGAGCCTGGGAAAATTCTTAATTTTTTTTAATTTAATATTTTATTGTTAATATTTTATGGTGGGGTTTAAATAGATTTTTCTAGAGTAAAGTTTTTATACAAATTCGTTAATTCTAACTAAGCTGATAAATTCTAAAATTCTAAGATCTGTAATAAATTTAATTTAAACTTGTTAATTCTTCCTGATTTTGCCTACCTGTGAGCAGAGTTTTTTGTAATTTGTTCTTTGAATTAATTTGAAGTTTCAATTTAATAAACTCATTTTCCTTAGTTGTCTTCCTTTATCATTTCAAACACAATAGCAGTATTATTTTAACTGATGTTGGGGGTAATACGCTGTCTATTAGAGTTCTCCTTGGTGCGGATGTTTTAGGAAGCATCCTTACAGGAAGGTTAAATGTTTTCAAGTCAGGAATTTCAGCCATCGAAACTCGATTAGGATGGAGCATGTTAGGAATTGAAAACAGGAAAGAAGCTATTAGTATGGTTTCCTTAAGTTTACAAAATTTTGAGTTAAAGAAACTGTTGGACCTCGAAACCTTGAGTATAACCGATTCAGTAGAAAAGAAATCAAAGAAACTTTTAGACGAAGAAACTTTAATACGTTTTCGAGAAACTGTGATGAAGAACGATGATGGTAGATATGAAGTTGCTTTGCCATGGTTGGTTGGGCATCCGCCACTTTATAACAATTACGATGTGGGTAAGTTAAGACTTCATTCTGTTACGAAGCGTTTAAAAAAGGAACATATCTACCTTGATTCCTACCATGATATTTTTCTTCAATGGAAAAATGAAGGCATTATAGAAGATATAACGGCAGTTGGTAATAAAACCACAGTCTATTATTTACCTCATAGACCGGTTGTCAAATTATCAAGTGCAACCACTAGAATCTGTCCAGTATTTGACGCTTCTGTAAAAAGTTCTGGTAGTGTTTCTCAATGATTGTCTTAGTGTAGGACCAGGCCTGTCTCAACAAATCCTACCTCTTCTAAACAGATTCTGACTTGGTTCCATTGGAGTAACAGCCAATATCAAGAAAGTTTTTTTGCAACTTAGTGTCTGCTCTGAAGACAGAGATGTCCTACGATTCTTGTGGTAGACTGATGGAGAAAATTCAAGTGTGAGAGAATACACACATTGTCGGGTTGTATTTGGTGTCACATCTAGTCCCTTCCTTTTGAATGCAACTCTATCTCATCATTTGAATTTGGAAAGATTTTAAAACAATAGCTATGGATCTACTATTAAAAAGTTAAAAGAAGGATTTTATGTAGATAATCTAATTACAAGTGTCGACACAGAACAACAGCTTCAAGAGTTACAGACACAAGTTCGAGAGATTTTGGCAGAAGGATATCTCAACTTACACTGCTGGTCTTATTATACAGGAGCCCGACCGAATGACCAAACAGTTTAAATGGAATGTAGTCACTCACAAATTAACATGTGCTGCACCAAAGGTTTCTATTGACTCTGATGAGAAGATTACGAAAAGAAATTTACTTTCTATAATTAATAGTGTGTATGATCCCATAGGCTTTACATCTTCCGCAGTGCTGCTACCCAAACTACTTTTGCAAGAAGCCTGGAAAAATAAGTTGAGTTGGGATGAATCACTTTCCGAGGACTTCCAAATTAAATTTAAGAATTGGTCGAAACACCATTGAACAATGTTCTATTCCGAGAAGAATCTTACGAGCATTCTCAGAAAATGCAACTCTCCATATTTTTTCAGATGCATCTGCTCATGCTTATGCATGTTGTGCATTCTTACGATGTGAAAAATATTCAGAAGTCTATGTGTGGTTAGTTTCAGAAAAATCTAGAATAGCACCAATGGACAGACCTACTATTTCTCGAATGGAATTTCTGGGCGTTGCCATAGCAGCATGACTTGCTTATTCTACATTAGAAGCTTTTCAGTTACCATTACAAACATATTTCTGGTATGACTCTATGGTAGTATTGGCTTGGCTAACAAAGAAGGAACCATGGAACACTTATGTTGGAAACTGGGTTAAGGAAATACAAGAAATATCTAATGTAAATAGTTGGTGATATGTACCAGGCGAACTAAACCCTGCAGATATCCCATTACGTTCTTGTACTTGGAGCGATCTTTTGAATGGAAGATGGTGGGAGGGCCAGCCCGTCATGGTTAAAAGAGCCCGAGATGTCTTGGCCACAAGCCATAACAGTTTGCCCAGAAGAAGCCCTATTGGAGAAACGGAAAATCGTAATGAGTGCTGCTAGCCTTCAGTCAAAAGAAAATCTTAGTCTTAGATTTTTATACTTTTCAAAGTATACTAAGAAATTATGAATGATTATTTGGATATTCAGATTTCGTGAAAATTCAAAGAAGAAAGGAAAAAATCTTATAATGACTGTGACTGCTACAGAACTTGATAAGGCTGAAACTGCTCTTATAAAGATGATTCTAAAGGAATGGTCAGTAGAGAACATGAAGAAATACGAAGGATCAATAAAGTTTTACGAATGATCAATGAAGTTTTGCGAAGATAATGAAATTTTAAAGGTAAAAACTCGACTCGTTTATGGAGTGATGAATAGTGATGATTTCCAGTGTCCCACGATTCTGTCTGATCATCTATTGTTAGGCATTTGATAGAGTATACTCACAAGTCTTTTAATCATGCAGGTGTACAAACCATCCTAACACACTTACGAGAAAGATTTTGGATTCCTCAAACACATAGGATTATTTGTGAAGTAATATCCTGTTGTATATCCTGTAAGACACATTCAGTCAAAGCTATAACTACTGAGATAGCTCCACTTCCAGTGGAAAGAATAGAGAGTGGCTGCCTTTCAAGTCACCAGTGCCGATTTAGCTGGTCCAATATTTCTCCGTGGAGGCACCAAAGCCTGGATTGTAATATTTACATGCGTAATATTTAAATACAATACCAATACAATAAAAAATATTTCAGCATTCTTAATAATATTGTGAATTCTAGCACAAAATAGTATTGAATTTGAACGCTTGCATGCATCTCAGTAAAATGAATGGGATATAAAATGTAAATGTAATAAACAAATTTAGCAGAACTTTATTGAAACATACAATGGATTCATGATAGAAAAACCATTATAAAGTGCATATATCCAACTTACTTTTTGCATAAAGCAACACTTTCCATATTTTTAACTGAATAAGAATCTTTATGAGGTTCATACTCAAACATTGAAATAAAACTGAGAATTCAGAAGTAATTTCAATCTGAATCATAAGATTTTGTAGCGCTTAATTTATTTTGGGAAATAAATTTAGCATCTAATAAAAAATTTAAGAGAGAAAATTAGCCAAACAAGCCCAAAAAACATCCAAATTTCAAAATTAAAATAGGTTAAGAATCCTTATAAAAATAATTTTAATCTTTCAAGATGACAAAAGAAAGGCTTTTTCCACATTCTACTTCAATTTTTGTAATCCTTTGGAGAAAAAATAAAATACAATTTTACATAGATTTAAATTTCCTCAAGATTTTTGGTTTTTCCTGAGGAACTCTGTTAAGGACTTTTTCTAAACAGAAGATCCTAAAATGAATTCAATTCAATTTTTTAAAACTAAATTCCCAAAATAAATTGAATCCAATTCAATTTAAAATTTAGTTTGTACATATTTATAATCAATCCACTCCCATCCAAATGATAAAAACTTATCCCATATGTTTCTCAGTAAAGAAGAAAAGATTATATACATTACCACATGGTCCATAGAGACAACTTGCTGCACTGAAGTAAAAGGCCTTTCTTCGGATAAAAATTCTGTGATGAATAAACTGATACCCTCGAGAACAACTCGCTTAAAAGAGTACACAGAAGATTCGTATTTTTCTTTTTCCTGGGAGAGGCCAGTAGGAGGGGTATTCACACAACACTCATCAAAATATTCAGCCCTAGAAAATTTCAGCATCAATTAGTATCAGTAGCATAAATGTGGACAGTCCTGCCAATTACAATAATCTGCTCAAGATCACTACTTCTACAAAGAAACAAGTATTCTGAAAAAAAAAAAATAGACAATAGATTGTAAAAAAACATTTCTGGGAAAAAACAGTTGTTGTAGATAAGTGATCAATTTGGAGTATAAATATCCTTTACCAAAGTCGCACTATTTTTTTTTTTTTTTTTTTTTTTTTTTTTAAATCCTTGAATAAGTTAGTTACAATTATGGGCTTTATGGATCACAGCAGGATTTGTATACCCTCAATGCAACTACTTTAAAATGCTTTATTCTATTATTGAGTTTAATACCAGCCAAGTACAGTGAAATTTCTCTTAACGGGTTGTTCAAAAATGAAAATGTTTCTTAATGGGTTTTTCTTAATTCCTTAGCACACATCAATGTGTGCTAAGGAATTAATGTATTACATAATTTATTTTATTACATAAATATTTATGTCACGAATGGAAGTCATAGATGAATCATTTGTTTTAGTAGTGAAAACGATCTTAAATAGTCTTTGCATAAGATCATTTAATTATCATTAAAAGATTCATTAAAATATTTTTATGTACATACTGTACAAATTTTTAATATCTAAGAATAACCGATAGTGTGGAATTGCATGAGACAAAAATCGGCAAATGTTTACTTTAACATTTATCTTTATAAACCGAATTTTCTAATATTCGAGGTGTCTATGGTCCCAATTAACTTGGATAAACAAGGTTCTTCTGTAGTAGGGTGGTCAGAAGCCCCCCCCCCCCCCATCTCTCCGATCTTATGAGACCCCATTCTTTTATACCTTAGGAGGTGCAAAAAATTTAAAGGTAATAAAACCTGGCTATGCTATCAAAATGGTGGCCATTTTTAAATTTTTTTAAGTTAAAATTATTAAAGAACTAAAAATTCCTAATTTGCTCACAAGAGTATACAATTCACATGTATGATCACATGACCCACTTCAAAATAAAATAGGACATCCATCTTGTGTCAAAATCATGATTTTTAAAATTCTTTTTAATTTATATTTAGTATTTCATGCATACTAAAACTGCTTTATTTTTTATTTCTTTCTGTGAATCTATATACTGTGCCAACTCAATTGTAATATTTTAGAGTTTCAATGATCATTTTTACAACAAGTCTAACTTTCACGTATGGAGAATGTAAACACATCAAGCTGCAAGATGAGTTGTATAAGAATTGCTGAATTTCTTTAATGTAAAATTATTTAACACTGGAGTCTGCAATATAGCTGATATGAATGAAACATACATTGATTTTACACATAGAAGCAGGCGATTGCATATTATTGCTTTTTTGATGAAGTTTTAAGCGTGGAGTTAGAAAGTAATTTTTCCTCCATAATTTTACGCGTTTAAGTAAAATACATTATTGTAGTATTGTGACAATATTAAAAATATCACCGCTGAATGAAAGGAATGGAAGAAAGTTAATGAATGAAATATTCACTGCTTTTATTAGAGAGCCAAGCGATTTATATTTCCATGATGTTATTTGAATAATAATAAATTATTGTAGTAAATTATTGTAAATATAATAAATTATTGTAGTACTGTGATAATTTTAAAAATATCACTGCTGAATGTATAGCATTTTAAATTGTTTAAATAAAATAGCATTTCAGTTGGAAAATATTCATAATCAATGTTTTATGCATGATTGATCTTTATTGTTAATTTATATTTAATGTTGTATCCGTCCTAAAACCGCTTTATTGTTTCTTAATACTGTGCATCTATATTCTGAAACAACGCAATTACAATATATTTGAGTTTAAATAATCATCAAACTTTGATTATTTCTACAACGAAGCCTAATTTTCACTTATGGAGAACGTAAACACATCAAGCTGTAAGTTAAATTACTTTTACCGCCATGATTTTATGTTTTTAAGTAAAATAAATTATTGTAGTATTGTGATGAATGAAAGGATTAAAATAAAAGTATATGAAAAATATTTACTGTTTTTTCATAGAGAGCCAGGCAATTTATATTTTAACGACGTCATTTAAATAAAGTTCATTTTTTTCGATGAAGTTTTAAGTTTTCGAATATAATAAATTATTGTAGCATTGTGATAGTTTTAAAAATATTACCTCTGAATGTATCGCATTTTAGAGATGTTTAAATAAAATTGCATTGCAGTTAGAAAGTGTTTTATAATCAATGCTTTATGCATGATTGATTTTTCTTGTTAAATATTTGTAGAGTGCTTTGTACAGAAACATATCATTAAGAGCTCTAAACATTGCTGACTTAAATGCCTGATTGAGAGGTATCCACACATGTCCTTCCCACAGATCCTTGAGAACACATTCTATTTTTTTTTTCTTGCCCAGGCCATCCATGCACTAATTAACACATTCTATTGATGTCTTAGAGCAGTGGTGTGCAAACCATAGATCACGAGAAAATTCTTGTGGGTTGCCAAATTCAAAGAAATTTATTTGACAATAAAAAATACAAGGCTTTTCTTCAACAAGTATCAGGTACCGGTAAAATAGTGAAATGAAATTATATTATTTATAAAAATAGAACTATACTTTTTTTACAAAAACAATTGTCTGTATTAATACCGAATACCTATACTTCGGCTTATGCCCATACTTTGTAGCTACCGATACAAAGGGGCAATAAAATTCAACCACCAAGCTTCCTTTTCCCGGTGGAGGTGCCAACTTCGCTATGCATCGAGACTTCTACGAGGAGCATTTTCTAATTTAACCTGTAGTGCGTGAATGTGATTTAAAGTAGGACGTATGGGTATTTTGACTGACACATTCTATTTTTTTTCTTGCCCAGGCCATCCATGCACTAATTAACACATTCTATTGATGTCTTAGAGCAGTGGTGTGCAAACCATAGGTCACGAGAAAATTCTTGTGGGTTGCCAAATTCAAAGAAATTTATTTGACAATAAAAAATACAAAGCTTTTCTTCAACAAGTATCAGGTACCGGTAAAATAGTGAAATGAAATTATATTATTTATAAAAATAGAACTATATTTTTTTTACGAAAACAATTGTCTGTATTAATACCGAATACCTATACTTCGGCTTATGCCTATACTTTGTAGCTACCGATACAAAGGGGCAATAAAATTCAGCCACCAAGCTTCCTTTTCCCAGTGGATGTGCCGACTTCGCTATGCATCGAGACTCCTACGAGGAGCATTTTCTAATTTAACCTGTAGTGCGTGAATGTGATTTAAAATAGGACGTATGGGTTTTTTGACTGCCCCTCGTAGCTTAACTTTGTGCATCGACTGCAAGATGGTGGTGGCAATTTCTAGACTAGAGTGGGACGAGTGTCTTTACTGTATCTAATTAGACTTTATACTGTGGTCACAGTGAGGACCATAAAGTTCCTTCCGGCAATAATAAACAATTAAAAAATTAATATAGATATTAAAATGTTAATAAAGGAAAACTGGTTTTTTTTTCTAAAATATTTTGGATATATTTTTGTATTATTTTTTTCATTTTTAATTTTTTAGAAAATCAATTATCCTCAACTGCTATATCGTTGAAAACGCTACCAGGGTAGTTACTATTTTAAAATGCAAAGAAATATTATTTATTTATAATTTTTTTTATTATTATTTATTTATTCAAATAAAATTGTTGAAATGAAACTATGCTCTTTTGCATTTCTTTGCATTTTTTTGCCTTACATTTTTTTTAAATAAAGTAAACTAAATAATATTTACAGAGATTTTTAAATAATATTTTTTAATTTACTATTTATATACATTTATTTAGCTTTAATGCACTCATAATGGATAAATGGTTAAAATTTGATACCCAACGTCCAGAAAATGAAAAGAATGACAATACAAATGAGAATGATAGAACAACATCTAATAAATTTAGAAAAACTGTAGAAGAAAACCCAAACAAAAATGAATCCAGTGGCACTGTTTCTATTTCAAAAAATATCGAACGAAATCTGTTGTGTGTTAATTGCAGGGATAAATTAGCAAATGAAAGTATGAAACCTGCTAAATTAAAAAGACATTTGGAAACTAAACAAAGAATGTGCAAATAAATCTGAAACATTTTTTTAAAAACGAGCTGAAGGTTTGAGAAATCAAAATGTATTTTTGAAAAAATATACAACCTGAACAATTCCTGAGACGGCTTTATGAGCATCATTAGAAGTTTCATATTTAATTTGAAACCACATACAATTGGAGAATCACTCATTCTTCCTTCAGCAATTAAAATAACATGAATTATGCATGGAGAAAAATATGGTAAAGATTTAAAAACAATACCATTATCAAGAGATACTGTTTCTCGCCGAATTTACGCCATATCACGTAATATAGAATCAGTTTTGTTAAATCAAATACAAAACTCTCTTGTATTTGCTCTACAACTTGACAAAACTACTGACATTACTAAAATGTCTCAATTAATTGTTTATGTGAGATACGTTTTTGAAGAAGACATCAGAAGATTTTTTATGCTGTAAAAAATTAGAAGGAAAAACAAATGGAGAGAAAATATTTTAAATTATTAATAGATATTTTGAAACAAATGACCTTACCTGGGCACACTGTGTCACGGTTTTCACTGATGGTGCTGCAGCATTAACAGGTAGTAATAAAGGACTAAGAGGGTTAATAATGAAAATTGCTCCCCATGTAGTATTCAACCATTGCATAATACATAGTCAAGCTCTTGTAGCAAAAGATATTGATGAAGAGTTGCACAAGATATTACAGGATGTTGTTATTGTAATTAATTTCATTAAAAGCAACAGCCTAAACAGTCATCTCTTTTCAATACTCTATAATGAGATGGGTTCTGCGTATGAGACATTACTGAATACCGAAGTCTGATGGCTCTCACGCGGCAAAGTACTGCGACATATTTTCAATTTGAGAAACGAAGTTTACATTTTTTTGGTAGAAAAGAAACATATATTGGCAAGTTCATTCATTAATGAAGATTGACTCGGAAAACTCAGTTACATGGTTGACATTTTCGAAAAATTTAACAATTTGAATTTGAGTCTACAGGGAGAGAGTACAAACATTTTAACATAAAGCAGTAAAATTGAAGCTTTTAAAAATAAGCTGGCAAAGAGAATTGAACAAAAACAACATAGACACGTTCTCTTGCTTTTCAGAATTTACTAAAGAAAATAATATAGATTTCTTGCTTTTAAAAACATCATTTCCCGTCAAAAGGTTCGAAAAATTTCCAGATAATGAATTAGGTTGAATCAGTGATCCATTTTCATTTGATATTTTTAATTCCAATATCCCTTTAACTGAAAAAGAACAGTTAATTGATGTTTCAAGCGACGAAACACTGCACATTCAATTTAAGTCTCTGACTTGCCAAAAATTTTGGTTATCGATTGGAAACGAATGTGGCGATTTGAAGAAAAAGGGCAATCAATATTTTGATTCAGTTTGCATCGACCTACTTATGTGAAACCGGCTTTTCAAAATTAGTTGTCATTAAAACAAAATATCGATCTCGATTGGATCCAGAGGATGACTTATGGCTTGCGATTTCCAATACAGATCTGAACATAGAAACTGTTGGAAAAACGAATATAAATATCGCGATTCATGTTTCCCATGAACGGACAGACGTTCATGCAAATAACGACTCATTTCGTTCTTGGGTGTGAACCGTGATGTTTTTCCTACATGCTGTTTCATGCAAATCTGATTCTCAATGCGTACGCATCTCATTTACATATCCGGCGGCATTTCCAGAACAATCCCATTTTCGGATATATAAAACAGAATTTTCTTGAAGCAGATTGGAGACCCGGAGTCAGACCGGAAAGATCAGCAGACGACCACTGACATATGATGACGATAAAGTTCTCAGTTAGTAATTCAAGTTACATGCAAATTCATGATGTTAAGTAATAAGTCATTAAGTTTTACTTAAGTTGAATTGTGTGAAGTTGCGAGAATGTTTACTGGTGCTTCTTCCAATGGAACTTTTATGGCCAAGTGTGATACCGGCAATGATGGCTTCAAAATTCACGCAAGTAGTATGAGTATTTTTTTACTACACTGATTAATGCTTCAGGAAAGTTCTGCTAACTTATTTCTAAAAGTCATATACGAGCTTATGAGCTCAATTGTACAAAAGTATTGTTTATTATCAGCATGGTATTTACCAAGATGTGTAATTTGCTTTGTGTGATTTATTTATTCACAAAATAAAGTGAACTGAGTTTTCTTCTAACCTGCGTACTTATTCCATTGCACAAAAACATTCATCGAGGTTTTTGATGCGTTATTTCTGCTAACCAAATAGTTCCATTTGCATTTGAATTCCAGATATAGATGGATATATTTTGATATAGTCGAACAGAAACAATCATGAGCTCTTTGCAAGCGCATACCTCACATTGAATTCTTATGATGTAAAGTTTTTTAAAAGTATTGTTCATTAAAAAAATATTTATACCCATAGGCATAAATAAAACCATTGTTTCATAAAATTATGTGTTTTATTCAGGCCTCTAATAAGGCAGAAACATATGCGTAAATCCCAAAAAGAATTTCACCTTAACCACGTTGATGATTAAAAAAACGTCTACTGTCTATCCAAGAGTCGCAACAAAATTTTACACAAAATGGAGGGGGTCAGAAATGAAAATAGATTGCGCACCGCTGTTTTAGAGTGATGATTATTTTTTAAGATGTTCTCAGAAAAGGATTGTCTATACTACAAAAATGGCAGCCGTTTTGACCAGCCCACAATAAAGATTGAAAATTTTATTATTCTCAAATATACTACATGAATATTATTTTATGCATATTTTTATACAACAAAACATATTAGTAAATTTTTAAAAAGCGAGAATTATCTGCTTTCAAGAAATTTCACATTTATAAAATTTTTATAAATAAGTTTATGTAATGGTATGGTTTAAAAACCTGTAAATCAGGCTTCGGGAAATCAGCAAAATCTAGCCTGTCCGCGAGGACGGCTATTGAAATTTTTTACCCGTCCTCCTAAGAATTTTTTTTTTCACTTTATATTCTTTAATATATGTGCTTAAATACATCGCCCAACAATAATAAATTAGAACCAACTGCCTCACGATGAAGTGCGATAGCTGCATATTCATACCCCCACAGCGCTTAACCATTGCAATCAAACTCGCTAGCGCGGAGTCTCCGATAAAGTACCGGACCAGCGGAATTCCGATCTATGTGTGGGGCAGAGGGGGTAAGATATGCAAGGAATCGCTCCTTTTTCCAGTGTTTAGTGACTTGAAGGAGTGGTAAATAAATAATCATATAAATCCTCTTGTCTCTAAGCAGTTTAAACCTTATTTAAACCTTTATTATTTAAACCTTAATTTCTAGGGAATGTGACTGAATAAAGATTAAAATCTTCTTGGACTGAATAGATGTTTCATGCCTTAACTTCAGTTGTCAAACAACTGGAACAAATGCCATGAATGAATTTTAAACGTTTTAGTTTTAAAGTTGAAACTAAAGTGGGGAAGAAAAGAATAATACTTCTGGCTGAAACTAGAAGAATCCATTCCAAAAATTCAAACTTGTTATTTACTCCCGTCTATTACAGCAAATGGAAATTTTATAGTTTGGGTTTTAAAGAGTTAAAAGGGGATTAGGGCTTAGGCCCAGGCAGGGCTTGAGTTTTCTTATGTTTCGGGCAGGGTTCAGTCTTCTTTTTTTTTTTTTAAACGTCCGTTATGACCGGGCCGAACACATCTATTTTGAAAATTTTTAAAATGGATTTAAATTGAACACATGAACTTATTGCTTTTATTTCAGCTATGTAAAGATAAATATTTAAGAAAAGAAACTAAATTCTCCATACAAAATTTTGACAAATTTGTTTTTAACATTTGAATACAAATCATTTCAGGCCTGCTGAGACGCAGTTATCTTCAGGTCGAGTTCGTTCTACATTTATAAATTTCTTTGGGCTCGATCCAGGTTTAAGCATTGGTATTGTCGGTCTTGTGAAAATCCGAAATTTGGGCACATGTAGACCTCGAAAAGGAGAACAGAACATGTCACTACGATCGTGAACGGACTAACGCATTTTCGTGCGGTCATCGGATTCACTGGGTGGAGGATGATGGGAGAAAAATTACTAGCACTTGTGGTTACAATGCAGATCTGACGGCTCGCCTAGAAAGAAGGCATTGATAATTCACACTAGCAAAGTTTATGGGGTGGGGGGATTTGCAGGTGACGGCATTTCAATTTTCATTCATGGCACGTGAAAGGGCGGCTTTCGACAACAATTTGTTATATTTTTTTTTTACGGAATCTCTAATCTCAAGGCCATCCAAGAGGATGGCAACTTCTGAAAATTGGTCGTCCTCATCGAATTTGAACCCGGTGAGGACAGGCAATTTCCGGAAGTAAATAATATTGTTGTAATATAAGCTGGAAAGATGAGGGGGGGGGGCACAAATGTGTCTGTCTCTCAGATCCTAGGGAACATATTTTATGATGTATATCTTAAAGTGCTCTGAACATTTTTAAAAATGTTCAAATAAAAAAAACTGACTATGCTACAAGAAATGTAGCCATTAAAAAAATAGGAACATTATGCGAAAAAAAAAAAATTAAGATTTTTGACCACACTAATGCAGCAAATTAATGCAATTATTTAAACCTTAAATTGCAATGCAACTGATATTCACATATACTCAACAATGCAATACAATAATTTATGTAATCATTTATATCAAGTACTAGAACTATAGCTGATTTAGCTTTTTTTCAGCATGCTTAAATTAAATTTTTATTATTCACCAAACTCATTTAAACTGAAGTTATTGGGGTTTCAATTTTTATTTAAACTAAAAGATGAAACAAATGTTAATTTTTAATTAAAATTCTAAAAATGTAAATTTAGATACAAATGCATCAAGTTCGAATTTATACTTTTGAAATGGTTGCATATTATTTTGAAATGGTTGCACGTACCCAAATCATTATTTTAATACTACTATTCAAAAATTAGTCCTTAATTTTTTAAAGCCAGTTCAACCATTCGGAAAAATAGCTTTTCTGTATAAAACATGAAATAATTGATAAATCTTAGATGATGCAAACAGATAGTTAATGCGGAAAATACTTTCACAACCAAACAAAATATATAAAAGATCAATCTCAAATGCAGTTTTTAGCAATACCTAATTATCACGCATTACCTGATGATATTAGGGACAAAATTAGACAGCGAAATCGACTACGAAAGGATTGGCAGCGCACTAGGTTCCCGGATTACAGCGCAAGCTTTCGTAAACTTCAACATGAGATCAAGGCTATGATTAAAACACACACCCAGCAACACTGGAAAACACACCTTGAGGGACTCACACCTACAAATCACAGTCTCTGGCGAACAGCTACGAACATGAGATCCACCAAAACTTCAATTCCGCCCATCAATGGCCCAAATGGACTCGCCCAGACTGTGGAGGAAAAAGCAAATCTGTTCACAGATAGCTTGGAACTCCAATTCACACCACACATTGACCACAACTTCAGCCACACTTATACAGACACTGAACACGAACTACAACAGACCAATCACAATGCACTACACGTTTAAGCACCAAATGACTTAGAGAAAATCTCTCTGGCTGAAATCCTGCATATCGTTGATGGACTGATCATCAAGAAAGCCCCCAGTCTTGATAAAATTAGCAATCGCATCATCAAGAATCTCCCGGACCTGTATCTCTGCTGGATCACCATGCTGCTGAATCATATGATGGAACATCATTTCTTTCCCACAAGTTGGAAGACCGCTGTCATCATCCCTATTCCAAAAGCAAATCAAAATCTCTCGCTAGCCGAGAACTTCAGACCAATAAGCCTACTTTCTAGCCTCTCAAAAATCTATGAATTGGTGTTGCTTAAGCATTTGGATAGTTTCTGCCGTTCGAAGAATATTTTGATACCTGACCAGCATGGATTCCGAACTGAGCATTCAACGCAATCCCAACTTTTGCGTGTTGTAGAAACTATCCATAAGAACGCTACCAACAGACAGTATACAACCACAGTATTCTTCGACGTAGCTAAGGCCTTTGATAAAACTTATCTGTCTGGGCTTATTTCCAAGCTGGTGCGACTTGGCATTTCGACCCAACTTTTGACCATCATCAACTCATACCTTACTAATCGTTCTTTTTACGTACGAGTTGATAAAACTCTCTCTACAATCAGACCAATCAGGGCCGGGGTTCCTCAAGGAGGAAATCTCAGTCCTCTGCTCTTCAATATCTTCATCAACGATATTCCAAGCACACCTCAAGTCAAGCTGGCCATCTTTGCAGATGACACAGCGCTTATCGCTAGCAGTCGAGCACCACAAAACTCGGTTAACACTTTACAGACCTACATTAAGAATAGCCTTGAGCACTGGCTCATGACTTGGAGAATCAAAATTAACGCGACCAAAAGTGCAGTTGTCATTTTTAAGCCTAACTAGCGAGGAGTCAGCCGCAACTTTGTTCTAAAAATATTCAACGAGCCCATCCCTTTTTCTCATTCTGCTAAATATCTGGGCGTCACCTTGGACGCCCACTTGACCTATAAGGAGCACATCACAAGTAAAATTGAATCTACTGGAAAAACGTATAGAGCACTTCTGCCCCTCCTCGGTAGGAAATCTCATCTCTCCCTGGAAAACAAGTTGATTATTTACAAACAAATCATTGTACTGAGCTTTTTGTATGCCTGTCCAGTATGGGGGGCGGCAGCAAAAAGCCATATCGAGAGATTGCAAGTTTTTAAAAATAAAATCTTGCGATGCATAGTCAATGCTCCTAGATACATCCAGAATGAAGTAATACATCACGATCCCAAAATCTCTGGCATTACAGAGTGCATTGGGCTTTTCACTCAAAATTTTTACACGAAAAACTCCAGTAGGCCCTGTATGAGAGACGTCGATCAGGTTTATGACCCGACCGCACCTTCCTATCTTAGGAAGCGTAGGCCTCGACACATTCTGTTTGGCTCTAACAAGACCAAATGGAAAAAGCGTCGTTACCTAGTCCCTCAAACGGGTGTCTCCTAGTTTTTCAACTACCCTCGCTGATCGAAGATAGATGGCGCCACTCCGATTCAAGGACTTGGCATTTTTTCGACTCTTCTTTCACGGCCTTGCCACAGGCCAATAGCATGGCTAGCATTTGCCACTCGCGTGTTGCGTGTTTACGGTTCTCTCGTCCACGTTCACAAGTTTCAACTTAGTAACTTTAATTTTGTATTGTACATAACTGTACAAGTTTACTCTGCACAACATCTTGCAGAATAGTACTTTAGTGTAAAACTTTTTTTTTTCACAACAAGAGCGACTTGAAAGTATTGTTAGTAAACGTAAATTGTGAAATGAAAATTATTATGTAAATTGTTTTTCCTTATATCTTTAAATTTTATTGCATACAGTACCTTAATATTTAACAATTAATATTTAACATAATCCTGTAAATTTGTAAATTTTTTCTTATATATCATTTATATACTTGTAACTTGCTCCAACCATTCTGATTGGTCCCTGCCCTTGCCCCTCCCCCTTTCCCTTCCATACCTACTTACGGGTTCAGCCTTCCTAGACAGAGTCTCCATCTCAAGCATGCATGAAGCAAGTCACCAGCAAAGAGCACCCTCTTCGGAGCCGAGTGCAAAGCTAGACCATCATATTGCTATTGCTATAACTAATGGACATACTGCATTTTCGATGTGGGGTTACGTGTCTGAGACACAGGCACCCCGTAAACATGCGTCTTGGCTTGGCTTTAGCAATACTGTTACAAAATAGCATTTCACTTCATTAATATATTTGAACGAGTTTTCTGTGTAAAACATGAAATAATTAATAAATCTTAGCTGATGCAAACAGATAGCTAATGCGCAAAATGCTTTCACAATCAAACAAAATATATGAAAGATCAATTTTTTGCAATACTGTTGCAAAATAGCCTTTCACTTCATTAATATGTTTGAAAGAGTTTTCTGTGTAAAACATGAAATAATTGATAAATCTCAGATGATGCAAACAGATTGCTAAAGCAGAAAATACTTTCACAATGAAACAAAATACATGAAGGATCAATCACGAATACAGTTTTTTGCAATACTGTTGCAAAATAGCCTTTCACTGCATTAATATGTTTGAAAAAGTGTTTTCTGTATAAAACACTCACTAAATAATTATTTAATTTCCACAAATTTCTGATTTTAGCTTGTGACAGGTAGGCATTTTTGACATCATCAGCCAGCAGATTGCGTCTACATGTTTGCACCGGGGTCGAAAAGTACATTGTTAAATTTTTCATCAGTTTAAAAAATATTTAGTGTTCCATAATTCAAATAGTACCTCAGGAATTAAGATCTAGCAATGGCTTCTCCCTATCTGAGAGAGAGAAAATTGAGGAGGGATTAACAACCAAGTATCCCTAATCTCTCCTGAATGTTTTTTCATGTGTGATTTCAGTATATTTAAGCTCTTTGGGATACAATTCATGAAAGATTTTCCATGATTTTTCATGAGTACCTATTAATATCACATAACGTGCACAATATTATTCCATGAAAAATGGTAGCTTATCCCCAATTATATATTTAATTAGATCTTTTCATCTGACAGCTGATACAAAATATATAATTAACCAGAAACAACTCATCTCACTTCAATTTACTGTATATTAATTATACACCAAGACCCCAACACCATTAACTTATAACATACACATAACAGCAATAAAAGGAACTTACGATGCTATTTTAATTTCTAATGAGACACCAGTAGTTTGGTTTGGCAAAGTGTGCTTTATCTTCAAGCTTGACTCATGAAATCTAACTTTTAAATTTCTTTGAACTGAAAAACAAAAAGAAATCAAATTCACACATATAAGCAGTCAAATCTAATTTCAACACTTAATTACAAATCATCATCTCTCAATTAGTTGTTAAATACACAATCTCATGAGAGCTTCACTAGAACTATTCTACAGTACTAATGCATTATCAAACACTTTTAGGAACAAATTTCAAGGCTCAGAAGCTGAGTCTCCCCTGTTTAAAATCTAATTCAAAGATACTTTTATTATATTTTTTAATATAACTTTGCAAATATATACGTCTTTTTCTAGCAAACTGTTACACTTTACTTACTTAAAATGAGACGTTTCAAAGTATTTTTCCCATTAAAAATCATATCTAGAAGCTGAGATCATCTAGCATTTTCGGTGCATTTAAAGAAGCATTGTATTAGGACCGTCCACCTGTTAAACTCCGCCCTGTCTGATAAGCTAGAACAATAAACAAGCTTCCAGAAAGGTGTGGTTATTTCTTTCCCCATTTTAAACCCTTTATAAACAGCGTATTGGATATGACGTTTCATGAATGAAAATTTCTTGGGCAAGACTAAAGGATCTGCCATTTTAGGTCAAACATGGTTCTATTAATTAATATTCGCAGAAAAAGTTATATGTAATACTAAAAAAAAGATAAGTCATTTCTCACAAATAACATGATATTCACCTAAATTTAAACAATATCAAGACTAAAAAAACACACTATAATAATGACTATCATTAAACTTAAGTAGTTTGTGAAGTAGACTTAGTCACAGCAACAATATGGTGAAGCATCCGTTTGCGTATTTGGGAGTTTTAGAAAGAATAAATCTGATTTCCTTTTAAAAATCACATTACAGGAGAATTTCAGCTAAACAAAAGTCATTGATAATTTTCTAACGGATTTTTAGCATATTGTGGTTAAGATATTTTAAAGTTTTCAAAGTATAATATTTGTAAATAATTAATATACAAAGTTGACTAGTGTTCTCATCCATTTTCAGTGCACTCTTATAAATTGCTTTATCTCGTTAATTCTAGCGATTTATATTTACAAAACTGATATATTTTTTCAATCACTTGCTAATAATATTCTAAAATATTTCTGCTTCATACATAGATGCCTGCAAAACTTTTCCAGGGGGAGTCAAACTCAAGTACATGAAGTACAACATCGACTGGTTTGATACTCACCTGTTATATTTATGTCCAAGCGGGAGTGTTACCCCCCCCCCCCCCTCTTTACCTCCCCTATGGGCAACCATAACATCATATTTAATAAAATGATTGCAAAAGTTCATCTAATTTAGAAATAAGAAAACATTTAAAATGCTGTATCTATTGATTTTACATAGGTAACATTTTAAAATCTCATGCATTTCATCCACTCTTTGAAATTTTATATTATTTTATTTTTTTCACCAATAAATAAAACATTGAAATAAAACTTTTGCAATCAAGTAAATGCGAATTCCAATATAAATTTCACTTGTAATACCAAATTTTCAGCCTCGCAGTCAAAAATATCATGCTATGCTACTACTATATATGCATAGTATCTGGACTTTTACAATTTTACAACCTTTCAACAGAATGCATTTAAATTACAGCTATATTACATTACCTGCAGCCACTGCTTCAAAACATTTTACTTTGTTATAATGTCAGCAATTATGTTTTATCCTGCTATGAGTGCACCATAATACTAACACTCAACAAACATGCCTTCTACTGACAAAGGGTCACAACCACTTTGAAGCTCACCAAGATACTGATTTTCATTCACATCTCTGGAAAGATTGATAAAGATGAAACTGTCTCAGTCTTTCCAATATCATGTCCTGATTTTCAGTGTAATACCCTCTGTGTCTAAAATTCTGAGACAAATACCTTGACAATATATCCGTTGATGTTGGTTGGCATTGTTCTTGTCAATTACTAAGGTCTTCTGGAGGACTATATTAAAATCAGTTGAATATGATTCAAATAAGCCTACTGTATTACATTAATTTTTAAATACAACCCATTTTGTGAAAACCCCTTAAGGAGAGGATAAACTGTGCATACGCTTTGCACTTGCAGCAATTTTATTATATACTAGCAGCATACCCATTCTTTGTATGGAGTATATAATATAAAGAAACTTAAAATTCACAATCATGTGCAAATTCCTATAGTATACTAAATGACATTTTTAATCAAAATATTCTGTTAATATAGTTAATATAATGCTCCTAAAAAGAAGTATAAAAATCTCTGTTCTCGCTATACAAAATTATCTTTACGGGCAGATCTGAAGAATAAAACATCCTGGCTCCTTTTGTAAGCAAATTTACAAAAGAAATATGGAATTGAATCAATATATGCAAAATAAAAGCGTTAAAATTGTATTAATCCCGTCCTACTTATATACACGAATATTAGAAGATTTAAGCTGTATTAGTAGATTACATGTATAAATTGAAAATATCAATAAACACGTAATCTTTAAACCTGAAGGCAGTAATTGATTCCAATATATGCCAAATTAAAGTGCTAAAATTATATGGAAAGATATAATACCCACACTACTTATAATGTCGTAGATTAGAAGATATGTCCCAGTATTAGTAGAAGATTGCTCGTATCACAATATGAGTCTCAATCTTTGCCAAAATAAAACAGATGATGTAATAAATTGAAAATATCAATAATCCACGTAATTTTCATACCAGAAGGCAGTACTTGATTCCAATATATGGCAATATATATCAAAATATATGCCAATATACCTGTACTACTTATATTCTCATAGATTAGAAGATATACCCATGCATATGTAGAAGATTACTCGTACAACGTACAATATATGAGTTTCAACAATTTTTATCGCAATAAAACAATGGCATAATAACTTAAAAATATTGATAATCTGAATCAGTAATCCCCAAAAATATCAATAATAATAATGTTTAAACCTGAGGACAGTAATTGATATTATCCATGCAATTGATATTATTAATGCAATGTCAATGAAATTTTATTTATATACATATCTTTATTATTCAAATAAGAAAAGATTGAATAAAAATAGTATGCCGCATAACACATTGGATTTAAATCCATTGCTAAGCAATATGATATTATTACCTTCAAATAAATTGGTGGAAAAAATATCTGAATAATGCTATTTCTATGGAAGGTTTGGTGACATTTTCATCAATTTAGTGACATTTTAAAAAATCGTCTAATTTATCGCCATGTAGGACTGTAGAACTGACAGTCCCACTTGGCAACAAATTGATGAAACATCATCACAATACTATCCCCTAACAAAACACAATTCATTTCATTTATTTAGAGCAATTTTATCAATTTCAAGATATTTTTATGAATTTACAAACATTTTTATCAATTTGGTAACATTTTAAAAATTCGCTAAAAGTGTTACCAAGGAGGACAGTTGAACTGACAGACAAACGCTAATGGAATATCATCATCTTTTCTAACAAAACAAAATAAATTTCATTGATTTACATCATTTTTAACAATTTGGCGACATTTCCGTCAATTTGGCAACGTTTATGAAAAATTGCCAAGTTAACAATATCCTGACAAATTTGAAGCTCTGAATTTGCAGATCTGAATAAAACATCCTAATCCCGTTTGTATATACTAAATGAAAACACTAAAATTGTATTAGAAGATATAACTGTTTTACTCTTTTTCTGTTTCAGCAATCGACTAAATAAATTTATTGGCTAAACACAATATATGAGTTTATTAGCTAAACACAATATATAAGCTTGAAAACTCTTTGCCAAAATAAATGAAAGTGATGTATGCAGTCCGCAATTGATATAATTAAAAGAAAAATTAAACCGTTCATTTATAAGATATATTTTTATATCCATTTATTTATTATTCAAATCTAAAAAATAATAATAAACATTAACAAACATATTTAATTTAATTGCGCTGCCGAGCAACATGATATAAGATATAATCTTCCCCATACAATGCTATTGATTAAATAACCATTTTGATTTCTTAATACTTTTTATTGTTGAGTAAAAGCTTGTGAAAAATAAACCATAGTGATAGATTTTCCATTTAAATTCATGCTTCAAACAATTCATGTTTTCAGAAAGTGACTAATTAGCGCAAAAAATCTCCCACCAAACTCAGAAATAAAGTTTTGAGGAGTGGTTTGTCCCGGAAGTGTTCCCCATCAAACACACACTCTGTTTTTACTATAAGTCGAGATGGGATACTAAGTATTCTTAATTGTATATGGATTACACTTTTCATACTATATCTAATTTATCTTACATAATAAAAGATGTTTGTGCGTCTGTGACATTCGTTTGTAGCAGGAAATTTAAGCTTCAAAAGGTGACAAAACTGAATTTCATGATCGTACAATTTATGTGACAATTAAAAAATTAACCTATAATCAATCAAAATATGAAAATAAGCTAGTTTAGTCAAGTTAATGTGCAACAATATGGAGATGGATGGAAAAGGATAATTACGTACTCTCGGCAATGGCGGCGAAAAAAAAACTGAATTTCATGATCATACAATTTATGTGAAAATTAAAAATTAACCTTTATAATCAACCAAAATATGAAAATAAGCTAGTTTAGTCAAGTTATGTGCAACCATAGGAAGATGGAGATTAATGGGAAAGGTTAATTGTGTACTCTCGGAAATGCCCGTGAAAAAAAAAATGAATTTCAAGATCATACTATTTATGTGAAATTAATTAAACTATTAGTCTTTATAATCAACCAAAATATGAAAATAAGTTAGTTTAGTCAAGTTAATATGCAACAATAGGGAGATGGAGATCGATGGAAAAGGATGATTGCGTAATCTCGGCAACGGCCACAAAGAAAACAAAAAATTCAGTTTCACGATCATACTATTTATATGAAAATAATTAAAAAGTTAACCTTTATAATCAACCAAAATATGAAAATAAGCTAGTTTAGTCAAGTTAATGTGCAATAATAAGGAGGATGGAGATCGATGGAAAAGGATGATTGCGTAATCTCGGCAACAGCCACAAAGAAAACAAAAAATTCAGTTTCACGATCATACTATTTATATGAAAATAATTAAAAAGTTAACCTTTATAATCAACCAAAATATGAAAATAATCTAGTTTAGTCAAGTTAATGTGCAATAATAAGGGGACAGAGATAGATGGAAAAAGTATGTGAAAAGTTTGTGACAGAAAAAGGCAATTGTGTACTTTCAGCAAAGCCCGAAAAAAAAAAAAAATTGAATTGTGCAATCTTATAATTTAAGTGAAATATAATTTGTCTAGTAAAATATTTCTTTATTTTTACTCGCATTATAAAAATAAATTAGGTCTATTGTTCTGATATGAAATCATTAGAAGAAAATGGATGCAAACTGATAATTTTGGACTCTCAGCAAAGCAGGGAATATGAATTGAATGGTGGGATGCATGGATTTCACAGGATTTTCCGTAGTTTTGGGAGTAATGTCTGTAAAACCATAAGATGAAGTAAAAATCCGTACAAACTAAGGAAAATCCAAAAAAGTTGGCATCTCTGAGAATGGGGAAAGACGTAGAGTAAACATAAAACAAAACAGGATATCGGAAAAGCGACACGCCGGCGCCGTTCAAAATGCAAACCACGCAGTAATGACGAAATGAATGGCACCATTCGCGGGAAAACAAGTAATGGGAGGAACCAATTCAAATGTGATTGACAGCGCCGGGGAAAAGAGAACTGGTTTGAGATTGTGACGTAATGCGTGACGTAGGAATTCTAGTACAACTGGAATTTTGCGGTTTTGGAATCGGAAATGAGAAATTCAAGGATTTTCCAGACCATTTTGGAAATAATCCCAATTTTCCGGGCTATTTAAGGCCTTGGAAAAAAATGATGAAATTTAAGGTCTTTCAAGGTTTTCCAGGCCGCATACGCACCCTGCTCACGAGAGATATTAAGACTTAAATATGTATAAATTCGAAAAAATCGCCATATTTGGGACTTAATAAAATAAAAAGGATTAAGTTCTCACTCTCGAAATTTCTCCAGCTAAAACATTAGAAGTAGGGTAAGATATAGTGAAAATTTGAAGATTTAAAATTGTTCCCTTCACTATTTTTAAAAAGCCTAAAAGCTGCATTTTTAGCTAAACTCAACACTAAATTTTAACCTCTCAGTTTGCAGTTACACAAGCTTTACAATAGCATGAAATATAGACCACTTTAAGGCCAGTAAAATAGATTTTATTCCAAGTATTTAACTAACTCTTTTGAGTTCCAAGATATTTAAATTTGCTTGAACATCAAAATTCATCAAATTTAGAATCCGTCATGTTGAAAAAATGGTTGTACCAAATAAACGAGCTAGATGAAAAAATTTTATGAATCGTTTTTCATCTGCTGAAATATGTAGAAACATTTGTGCAAAATATAAAAATTTTCAAAAACGATCATCCAACCAAATATTCTTTTTTCGGGTGATTTTGCATAGAATGACCCTAATATTTAGAGGATAGATAGAAAAGAATATTTGTGGATGCCCAGTACTACACAAGAATTCCCTGAATTGTGCAGTTATACTAAATGTGTTAAAATAATTAAAACATTTACATGAATCATAAACCAATATATAAAGAAAATCAAGTTTTGTCTTTAATGTGCAATAATGGAGATGGATAGAAAATAGGCATTTTCCGTAATTTTATGGGTCTCTTCCATAGTCCGTAATATTAAGGGGGGGGGGGGTTTCCGTAGTCCATAATTTTGTAAATAAAATTTGCTGAAAATTCGTAATTATTGGAATCTCAGTATTTCCAACATCCCTATTTGTGCATTATTATTTTGGTGGCGCCACCTATTGACTATATTAAGAAATAAAGGATTGCTATGTCAATTTTCCAGGAGTATTTTCAGGAGTTTTTAAGGATTTCCAGAAGGCATACAAACCCTGCTCTGACCGCTTTCGAAGAGCGTTGTGGCTGGTGCATAACTAGCTCATAAGAAACCATACAAAATTTGTCATTGAGACAGCCTTCAATGAAAAATGACTTGTAGAAAACTGTTTTGTCTTCTCCAGTGTATAGTATATAGCATGACAATTTGTCAAATGTTATTTGTCATGCAACTATGAGCTGAAAACATTTTGTCATCTCCAGTGTGTGGCTAGCCTTGCACTAGCACAATTAATTCTGGAAGTTGCCAGTTCCTTATCTCACACACAGATCAACCTCAGTGGTGCCAACAAGCTCAAAGTATAATAGTTTCAATGTCATCTATCCGAGACAAAAGCAGTTTGGATAAAAGTGAATTGCACATAGAAAATATATTACCAGTAAATATTTTTCATTTTTTTAATACATACATGAATTAAAAAAAATCCAATGTATTAAAAACATCTAATTCTTAACAAAAAGTTCTGGCAAATTGTGTAGCCTTTGTACCCTAGATAAATATGTGTATCCTTCACTGATCATAAAATTCCTGAACTGTAAGTAAAAAAATAAAATTACTATAATGGAAATTATGTAAAATTGAGTGGTAACTCAATTCATGAACATCTAAATTCATGAACAATTCAACAATTCATGAACTGCTAAAATTTACATAATGCAGGTTTGTAGCATGAATGACAATTTAGCTCCGTACTATAATGAGAAAAACTTATTCTATGTGTTTTGAAATTAAGTATTAACTTGGTATCACAATCATTTTATCGTGAGGCAATCGGTTCTAATTTATTATTGTTGTGTGATGTATTTAAGCACATATATTAATGCATATAATGTGAAAAAAAATTCATATGAGGACGAGTAAAAAATCTCAATAGCCCTCCGTCCTCGTGGATGAGCTAGATTTTCCCGATTTCCCAAAGTCTGCATAAGCTGAATAGAGTTTTCCTATTATTTCTTCCGGCATTAAAGTTTCATGACCATACAATTGTATTATGATGTAGACCTGAGATTATAAACACAAAAATAGCAAAACATTGGCTAAATTTTGAGAGGCTATTTCTGCAAATTTAAGAGTTAATTTGAAAAACAAATTTCAGATTTGGATTCAACCTGGTTGAGTTGTACAGTTGTTGCTGCTTTGTACTTTCACATGATTTACATGAATAATGGCTGCTTACAGTTTCAATAATCTAGATGGTAAATTTTCGGAAATCTTTCAGTAATGACTAGAGTGGTTCAATTTGCGATAAAAATTGTTTGCAATGATAATCAGCAAAATATTTGATCAAACATGTCAAATTTTTTTATATATATTTTTCTATGAAATGTTCAAATTTTTAAACTAAAGAAACATAATATGAATATATTAGTCTTCATTACTAAACAAAACAGAAATGTCAAAATCCTTAAGAAAACAGAATATGCTTATCTTAAACTAAATTTAGTTGTTTATTTAATAATTTCTCAGCATTATAATAGGAAACAAATAATATTGCTTTCATCACTAGATAATAGAGCAATTGCACTATTTATGTAAAAATAATTAAAAAATTAACCTTAATAATTAACCAAAATGTGAAAATACGCTAGTTTTGTCAATCTAATGATTAATATCTAGAGAATGGAGATGAATGGAAAAGGATGTGTGTGGACACCTAGTACTATATGATAATTCCCTGAATTGCACAATCGTACTGAATATGTTAAAATAATTATAAAATTAACATGAATAATAAGCCAAAACATAAAGATAAGCAAGTTTTATTAATTTAATGTGCAATAATTACAGGATGGAGATAGATGAAAAAAGATACTAGTCGACACTCGGCAATGTACGCAATACTACCTGAATTATGCAACCTGAATTATGCCCTCTATTTATAAAAAAATAATTAAAAAATTAGCCTTTACAATTAACCAAAATGTGAAAATAATCTAGTTTAGTTCATCTAATGACTAATATTTAGAGGATGGATGGAAAAGGATACTTGTGGATGCCCAGTACTACACAAGAATTCCCTGAATTGTACAATCATACTAAATGTGCTATAATAATTAAAACATTTACATGAATAATAAACAAATATATAAATAAAATCAAGTGTTGTCTTTAACCCTTTGTGGATGGCGGCATTCCGGAACTGCCATGGCCCAAAGGACGGAGCACTTTGTTTCCGAACTGTTCCCAAAATTTATGTTATGCTGTGATTTTATGATGCTGCTTTAATTAATAGTTCAAAATTTAATAATAGTTCAAAATTCATTATTTACCCCTTTCCCTTCAAAATTCTAAATTAATTTGTTGTTATTGAATATTTCGGCGATTTATACCCTTTTAACGTTAATTTGTTACCATTTTCATTGTTTTCATTATTCAAAATTATGCGCGATCCTGCGTTTGCTCTCGGCTTTTAACTTCACGTCACTTCATTCACGAGTTTGCGAAAAAAAGGACACATCTTAAGTGAAAATTCAGCCCATCTTGACTTTTCTTGAACACCTGCAGGTTTGGTTGCCTCACGGCATTCTATGACCATGAGTCACGGCATGGGTTAGTGGTTGCCTGCTGGGGAAAATTTCCCACCTCGCGATTCTTGGTGTAGCATCATATTTATTCTGCGGTATATGTGTGAGCACACTCTGCGTGTTGGAATTTTTTCATTGGCAAAATTCATAACCAGTTGGTAGCAGAACGTAGCAGTAGATGAAGCAGAAAGTATGTTGGAAAATTTAAAATTTGAAGATAGCAAAGCACGCACTGTCAGAGTCAATAAGTGTTGGCTGGGTTATGAAAGTACACAAGTCCAGTTTTAAAGAAAAACTTCGTTCACTTTATTTGGTGAAAAACACAACTCGGCATATTACACGTACCTGGTAATTTTCCATGCCGTAAAACATCAAAAATATACTATGTACAAAAGATTTTTAGTTGTAAATGACTAGACAGAGATTCCTTGAAGCATTTGGTAGTAAGTTACTATACTACCTCTATCACTTGCGTGTATTTCAGCCACCATCACTTGGCAAAGGGAAACCAAAGGATAGAACATCAGGAAAATATTTAAAGCGGCTTCCGAACGTTTGTAAGTAAATTTAACGTTCAATACATGCTGGTCCAAACTGACCACATCTGCATCCGTTTAGACTATTCACCGTCGTCAAACTATATTCCGCAGTACTTCAGTCAAAAACATTTCTGTCTGCCTGCATCAGACCATCAGTGTCTATCTCGTCTGACTTCTTCAGACGTCTGATCTCGATCGACCCTTTCGACCTTCTCGATTTGCTTCAAGAAACCTCTGCCCTATATATCCGAGAATGGACAGTTCCGGAAATGTATGCATCCACCTCACAAAAGCATATAGGCAATAGATGGGTCTACACTATTAAGAAAGACGAGAAAGGGAAAATCAAGAGATTTAAAGCTCGTTTGGTAGCCCAGGGGTATGGTCAGAAAAAGGGAGAATCATACGATGAAGTTTTTAGCCCTGTTGTTAACTTCAACTTAATTAGAGCATTCTTCTCAATTTTCGTATGCATGCTTGGCTGGATGCATTTCCAATTAGATATCAAATCTGCCTATCTCTATGCTAAATTGAGTCAAAAGGTATATATGAAACAGCCTCAAGGTTATGTCAATCAGGAACAGCCTGATTATGTTTGTTTGTTGAAGAAAGCCATTTACGGTCTTCATCAAAGTGGAAGAGAATGGTTTAATGAACTTGACACCAAATTAAAAGAATTAAATTTTTTAAAACTTCAATGGTGTAATTGTGCATATATTTACAATAGCAAAGTTCTTATGCTAGTCTATGTGGATGACATAATTCTCTTCTCAAAGTATCAAAGGGACATAGACCACATTGTTTCATTACTTAGCATAGAATTTGATATCAAGGTATTAGGAAAAATTAGAAAACTTTTAGGCGTGGAATTTAAAGAGTGTGACAATAAATTTTTTATACATCAAAGTCAGTATATAGATAAAGTATGTCAAATGTTTCAACAGTATAAATATCCAGTTACTTCAGTTCCCATTTCTAAAGGGAATATTCTAAGTAAAATAGATTGTCCAAAGACAAGTGAAGAAATAAAGCAAATGCAAAGTTTTCCTTACAGGAGCTTAATTGGGTGTTTGGCTTTTATATCTAGTAGGACTAGACCTGATATTTGTTACGCCATCAATATATTATCTCAATTTCAAGAAAACCCTGGAATTAAGCATTGGGATGCATTGTTAAGACTTTTAGGATATGTTGAAAAGACTAAAAACTATATGTTGAATTTATCTAACATTCAGGAGTTAAAATTGAATTGTTATTCAGATTCTGACTTTGCTGCAAACCGAGATGACCGTGTTTCACTTGGAGGCATGATACTCTTTATTGACAATGTACCTATTTCTTGGCGTACCTTTAAACATAAGTGTGTCAGCTTATCAACCATGGAAGCTGAATACGTATCACTAACTGAAGCCGCTAAGGAAATGGACGCCAGCAACGAATCCTGTCGACGGGGGCCGCGGACGGCGCCATTTGCATGTCGACGAAAGCGTAAACAAAAGGTCTGTTCAGCTCAGTTCCAAAAGGCCACCTTGCCATGGAGGCAAATAAAATTACTGCATTAACTAGAGACAATTACGTCACTTGGAGGAATGAAGTTTCATTCGCTCTTAAAGGAGAGGGCTGTTTCGGATTTGTAGACCGAACAGCGTTACCGGTGGATGAAAAAACATCACGCCGTGATTATGAAGATCACATGCGAAGAAAGGACCGCGCGTTAGCAATCCTGTTCCAGAATGTTTCATCTGATTACCAAGAGTTAATTGACATTAACGACGATCCGGCAGATGCGTGGGATAAGTTAAAAACGCACTTCGACGCGCCGACTCGCGCCAACCTGGTGCGTTTACTGGATGATTTCTTCAGCCTACGTCCGGAGCCAGATGAACCGGTGGATATCTTCTGTACGCGTTTGAAGAAGGCGGTCGCCAAATTGAAGGACGTCAAGCATCCGGTGGAAAGCGTCTATGTGGCATTCCAGGCCATAAGATACCTCTCTGATGACTTCCAGGGGATAGTTCAACTAATCTACCGTTGGGAGGACAAAGATTTCACTTTGGAGAAAATCCAACATGAATTGTCTGCGGAAGAAGGACGTATCCGGCAACTCCGTAGTGACAGAAACAATGTAAGTCAAAATTCATCTGTATTCTTGTCTCAGAGTAATGTAAATGTAAAGTGTAAAAATAACAAAGTGTTTAAAAGTGTTAAACCAGTCAAAAGGGTCATAGGACCATGTTATTTTTGTAAGAAGGCCGGTCATTTAAGGAAGAATTGCCCTATTCTTAAGTCTAGCTCAAATATAATTGAATTGTATTCATCTGCTAGAGTTGAAGCTAATACTGTGCAGGATCCTAGCGATAGACTCAGCTGGGTAATTGACACCGCTGCTACGCGGCACTTTTGCAATGATATTAATTTATTCTCAAAATTTAAGGAAAGCAAAGGTGCATCTATGTCGCTGGCAGTGGGTGATATTGAGAGCCCAGTTGAGGCTATCGGTACGGTCAAAATGTATGTTCAGTTTCAGAACATAAGAAGTAATATTGTTTTGTCTGATGTAATGTTTTCGCCTAAGTTAAGACGAAACTTATTAGCCGCATCTGTTCTTGAGGAACAGGGGTATACTTTTAAAGGGGCTAATGGGGTATTGTGGTTTTACACTCCAAAGGGAGAAAAATTCTTCTATGCTAAGCGAAAAGAAGGGTTATATTTTTTAAAACCTCAATACGAAGTTCAGACTGCAAATAACAATATTGAAGACCGTAAAACTAAAGGAAAGGATCAGGGTAGGGATAAAAATTCTAAGAAAGATAGGAAACCCCTAAATAAGAAAAACAGTATTGACAAAATGAAAAATTTGCCTAGAATAAATAAAAGTAAACGTAACTCTGAGGTGAAGTCGAGGTCAAAGGAAAAGGTTAATGAGAAACCAAGTTGTGCGGTTTCTGAGGTTTTGAATAAAACAGAACTCTGGCATAGGAGATATTGCCACATTAACTCTGATTATTTATATCAGACAAGTAAAGTTTCCGCGGCTAATGGACTCCCTAGACTAAAATATGCAAAAATTAACTGTACACACTGTAAGTTAGCAAAGTCTAAGAGAATTTCTTTTAAGCCAATTGGTAGGATAAGGTCCACTAAACCTTTACAATTACTCCATATGGATGTGTGTGGTCCCTTACCTACAGCTTCAATGGGCGGAAACAGATACTTTTTGACAATAACTGACGACTTCAGCCGGAAAGTGTTTGTTTATATAATGAAACAAAAATCAGAGGTGTTTAAGATATTTAAAGAATTCCAAGCTAAGGAAGAAAGGCAGCTAGGCAAAAAGATTTTGTGTATCCGTACGGACAATGGTATGGAGTTCTGTCACAACCAGTTCAAGGCATACTTAAATAAATTGGGGATTAAATCGGAAAGGTCAAATGCATATACACCCGAACAGAACAGGGTTTCTGAAAGATTTAATCTGACTGCACTAGATTGTGTGAAAGCTATGCTTGATCAAAGCAAGGTTGATAACAGAATGTGGGCAGAAGCGATTTTGTGTTTTACACACACCAAGAATAGAATATGTCATAAGTTCAAAACCAAAACTCCACACGAGTTATATTATGGAAGGAAGCCAGCCGTTGCTCACCTCAAAGTTTTCGGGTGCAAAGCCTATGTGGGCACAGCCAAACAAATTAGAAATAAGTTGGATATGAGAGCCCAAATAGGAATCATGGTCGGATATGCCGAAAGCACCAAAGGCTATAGGATTTATATAGCGGGTAAAAAGAAAGTTGAGGAAACTTCTAATGTAAGGTTTGAGGAAGGAGTGGCAGCGGAAGGCGTCCTGGGCCCTAATTACCCTAAAGGAATCACCTTGAGGAAATCGAACGTTACTCAGTCGATTGACTCGGAATCAGAATGCTTAGGAGGAGTGTCAGAGGAAGAAGCAGGTGAGAGCCGTGACACTAGTAAATCTAGTGGGGATGAGGACTCTCCTGCTGATTCTGGTCTGACACCCTGCTCAGATATTGACTGGATACGGAAAGCAGTACCTAGGCCTGATGGGAGTAGGACGGATATTTACTACTCAGTAAAAGGTGACAATAAAAGGCTGAGATCTCATAATGATGTCAGAAAGTTTTGTGGAAAAGCTAACATTCATTATGATCAGCAAATGTTTAATTTTAGAGAGAAAAAGGGGGTAAGTGATATCAAAAGGAAACCAGAAGCAAGCAATGTTGAGATCTTGATACCCAAGAGCTATAAATCGGCAATAGAATCTCCCCAGTCCGATAAATGGCAAGAAGCCATGGATGATGAGATAGCTACAATGCAAGAGAGGGGTGTCTGGGACTTAGTGCCTGCACCCATCTCACAACAAAAAATTATAGGAAGTAGATGGGTTTATACCATTAAGAAGGATGAAAGGGGAAATGTTAAACGATTCAAAGCTCGCCTAGTAGCTCAAGGATATACCCAGATAAAAGGGGACTCATATGATGAAGTGTTTAGCCCTGTGATTAATTTTAGTTTAATCAGAGCTTTCTTCTCCATATTTGTTTGCATGCTTAAATGGAAACATTTTCAACTGGACATTAAGTCCGCATATCTTTATGCCAAGTTGAATGATAAAATTTTCTTGAAACAACCACATGGATATGTCGATCCAAATCAGCCTCAAAATGATATAGACCATACAGTTTCACTTTTGAGTAAAGAATTTGTTTCCATTTAAGCATGCAAACAAATATGGAGAAGAAAGCTCTGATTAAACTAAAATTAATCACAGGGCTAAACACTTCATCATATGAGTCCCCTTTTATCTGGGTATATCCTTGAGCTACTAGGCGAGCTTTGAATCGTTTAACATTTCCCCTTTCATCCTTCTTAATGGTATAAACCCATCTACTTCCTATAATTTTTTGTTGTGAGATGGGTGCAGGCACTAAGTCCCAGACACCCCTCTCTTGCATTGTAGCTATCTCATCATCCATGGCTTCTTGCCATTTATCGGACTGGGGAGATTCTATTGCCGATTTATAGCTCTTGGGTATCAAGATCTCAACAGACTTTTGGGTGTGGAATTTAAGGAGCTTAGTTGTAAACGAGTCTTTTAAAATTAACTTTGTTAATACTAAAGATAACGTAGCAGTTTACTTCACGAAGCCAATGACTAAAGATAGAGTTTTAAAATTTAGTAATGATATCTTTAAAATATAAAATTTAACTGTTCAAATAAAATTTTTACTTTAAATTTTTTTTCCATATTTTCAAAGTATAAATGGTTAGGGTATTTTATAATTTATTCCTCTCTCATTGATACAAATGAAATGTATCTTGAGTATATATTGTTATGTGACAATGAACTGTTACTTTTCTCACATTACACTTGAAAAATATATATCCATTTTTACTACACGCATAATGCATTTTCGCTTATGTGAGTAAATATGTTATCTGAATGTACATTATTGATATAATTCACATGAAACATAAAATTTTTTAATCTGTGTTTATCTCATATGTATATTTACCTTCTGTATCTTTTATTATCATTGCCATTGTATTGGGTATTTAGTGTGTATACCAGTCATGGGCTAAGATAATAAAACTTAAATTTTTAATCTTAAATGTTAAATTTCATAGTTATACATTAAATTTTCTACAAACTTGAATTTGATGTTTAGATTTAAATTTTTAATCTTAAATGTTAAATTTCATAGTTATACACTAAATTTTCTACAATTTGATTTTGATGTTTAGATTTAAATTTTTAATCTTAAATGTTAAATTTCATAGTTATACACTAAATTTTCTACAACTTGATTTTGATGTTTAGATTTAAATTTTTAATCTTAAATATTAAAATTGATAACTATACCTAAAATTTTTCTAGAGCTTAAAATTTTTGATATCTTTAGACTTTTAAATTTTTAAACTTAATGTTTGTTTATAAATTTTCAAAATAGTAAAGAAATAGCTTTCTTCAGTATGAGCTAGTACTTAAGAAAGGGCAATAGTATGGTTATACTGTTTTCTTTGACTATGTTATCCTTAAACATGTAATTTAAAGAATGCTTATGATCTGCATAATAGATAAGTGTACTCATTTGATTGTTGCCATTTTGAGAAAAGGCTATTCACTTTCTAAATGTTATAAGTGTTATAAATTTTCTTTAATGTATAAAATTTTGTGTATGCATACATTATGTTTTTAGGATACTAAGAACTTTGATTCTTAGAATAACCTTTTGTTGGATGAAAGCATGGGCGCCGAGAGTTGGTGTTTTTGCATGAGGGGGCCGATTGTTAGAAACTTGGTTTTGTTTACATCGCGATTCTCGTTTCGCGGGAGCGTGACGTCATTATTAAAATGATTATTCCGTTCTCGTGAACGAATCGCGATGTGGACAAAACTTGGCTGATCATGCAAATCACCTTTCTCGCCGCTCACGCATCCTGTTTTGCATATCCAGAGGGCGTTGCCGGCAACGGTTATGTTCCGGAGCGCACCCATCTTCGGGTATAAAGGCTAGACACTTTTCTGGTTTTCAGTCAGATCTGGTTTTAAGTAGATCGTTTTTGATCGACGGATCGATCGCTTGGAAAGCTCGGTTGGATAGCTTGCTTATACTGATCGATGGAAGGATCTAGAAGGATCTAGATCGGGCAGACGGATCTTCGTAAAGTCATGTTTCGATGTTGTCGAAAAGTTACGATAAAGTGTTTATCGGTGAACGCGGATATTTAAACTAAACTTAGTAGTTTTGATGGTTCTCAGTTAAGGAGACCATGTTTCCCGTGTTGTGGACTTTATAGTGCTGATCCGGAAAGTTTAAAGTTTTTGCAATAGTGTGTGCCCAGCTAGTGGTGGCATCGGAAAGTGCACGTGGTCACGTAAGTGTGAAATGCTTTTATTCCACTTACTTGTGTAAATAATACGTTAACCAGAAACGTGTCTAGGCATGGAACTTACACTGAAAAACCTTCATATGAGCTGTAGTGCTCATGTTTTGTAAATAGTATGCTTTGGTTATTTGGCTTACCTGTTTTCATGATATATACTGTAAGCAAATACAATGGATTCACTCTTCAATAAAAGTGATTTTGATTTAAACTGGAACTGTTCTCATTTAACACTTCTACAGCTACTTGTATTCCTACAACTACTATCTAACGTTTGTTATAGCTGCAACACTCTGTTTTAAATTCTCAACGAAGTTGTGGAACCAGAATTTCGTGGCTCATAGTTATTCTATCACCAGCTTCATCAGAAATTTAATTATACGTTAATTTTCAATATATAACTTACGGATATGATACATATTTCCGTCAGAATCGAACCCGGGCCTACCGAGTGCAATTCCTGAGCGCTAACCACTGGGCTGCCTCGCCCTCCGCAACTTTCTTTATATTCACCCAATTTAGACGGGAACCCTGTGAAGGAGGCATCCACAGGGACCGTACCCTCCTTCCCCTACCACCAACCTCTCGGAAGGACTTACGGGCCCACATGTTTAACGTGATCGTATTCCGCGTGAACACTTCGGCAGTTTTGGCAGTGGCGGGAATCGTACCCGGGCCTACCGCTAACTTCCCGCGCGCTAATTTACAATTTAAAATGACCATATGCTCTCTAAGCTCTTAATTCCATCATCCTCATTCCATTGTTCCATCATTTAAAATATCCATAAAATTTAAATATCCATCGTTCCATCATTTAAAATATCCATAAAATTAAAATATCCATCGTTCCATCATTTAAAATATCCATAAAATTAAAATATCCATTTAAAAAATCCATATCGTTCCATCATTTAAAATATAAATATAATAATTTCTACAGTGCATATGTTAAGCTCTTATTTCATTTAAAATCGGAAGCGCGGGAAACGGAAAGTAAAAACTAATTCGGTTTCTTATTGTCCCACCCATCGCTATGCATATACAGAACCGTGACGTCACCTCCACCTTGACGTCCCCACCCACCACCTTCCCTGCTTCAGCGGGGGAGAAACGAAGCGTCACGCCGAGCAGAACGGCGAGAAATTTAAAATCATGACGTCTTTAAAATTGCGATCCTGAAGGCAATTTTCATTATTTCTGGACCAGATTAGACTTGTAAGAATGCCAGATGTTTGACCTTTCTAAAAATGTAAATTATTAGTCGAAATTATGAGTACTTTTCACGATGCGAGAATTTAAAAACCAAAAATCGTTTTCTTGAGCAAAAAGTGGCTTTTGTTTTAAAATCTTTAAAAAATATTAGAAATCAAAATTCAGATTTGAAATTGATATATTTTTACTCGAAATTCTCTGCTCTTTCCGATGGTGTAATTTGGTTTTTTCTACGATGTCTGGATCGTGGAGAAAAAAGGGCAAAAAACGGTCGAAATCGCATAAAACATTAAATAAATAAAAAAATAATTAAAATTTTAAAAATCGGTTTTCACGTGTCCCCTTCCCTCCCCCCCCGGGTCTCCGATTGCCAAATTTCGTAGCTCTCCGACGCGCGGTCGTGAAACGTATAGTGTATAAGACAGACAGACACACACACACACACACACACACACACACACACACACAGACATTGCCTTTTATTATATAGATTAAAGCCCCCAATGGAACATTATCAAACTTGGTATCAATCGAAATATTTTTTCAAGCCCTTCAAAATGAAGGGTAACATGCTATAATTTGGATCACTTGGAACAATGATACAGATTTTTTAAAATTTTCTTATGAAATTTGAAAATAGAAATATCCAAATTCTATAATTCGGAAAATTTCGGAATCGGTAAAGTCTAGACTGGTCCTTATTTTCCAAGTTGTACTGTACTGTATATATATAAAAAAAATGTATAAAACATTTCAAGTTATTTTGAATGGCTTTTTTACAGTCATATATTCATGGTATCAAATAAATCTAAAGTTATTTTTTAAAATTGGCATCATTAAAAATGTATGTAGTACCTAAAATTTTGATCTAGACAGCAGGCAAATCTCGTGGAATTTCACACCGTATTAACGGAAGTTTACTGAATTTTTTTTAATAATTTATTAAAGTTTTGAGCATAATATTTACTTACTTTAGCTTGATTAACTTCCGTTAATCCTTCCGTTCGTCCTTCTTAATAAAATTTCTATTTTGATGTAATGGGGGATTTCTCTTATTATTATTTTTTTTATTGCGCTATGTTTATTTTTAATTTTATGATTTTATTTTTTTTCTTGCGTTATTTCTTTTTTTAGCGCAATATAAAAGACCAGTATCCTTTTTGAAAAATAGTTTCTAATTTTGTAGATCTTTCCTAAAATTATATATTTTTCCTAAATATTATTTTTTCCCCTAAAATTTTTTATTCCATTTTGTTTGATCTTTTTAAAAATTTTACTGCAATAAGATATTTTTAGATCTTAAGTTATTTATTTTAATTTTTTAAAATGTTTTAAAATTCTTTATTGCAATTTTTTTTTAATTTAGATTTTTTTCTAATTATTTAATGTAATAAAATTTGTTTAGATCTGTAAAATTATTTTTTCAATTTTTTTTTATATTTTTTCAAAAATTATTTATTGCAATATTAAAGTATTTTATAGATCTTTATTAAAATTATTTGTTGCAGTTTTTTTATGTTAAAGAATATGTATTAAAAATAGATTTTCTTAATAAAAAATAAGCATTTTTTATTAACGTAATTTATATGCTATTTTAGTTTATTAAAAGTTAATTGAAAATTCAAAATGTTTATACTTAAATTCTGTTAATTAGATTTTTAAAACTTCATTGTCTTGAATTTGCTTGTTATATATATGACAAACTGTTAAAATAAAAAAAATGCCTTGCATCGAACTGCTACAATGTCAAAAAATCTCTTGCTACAAACTGCTACAATTTCGAATAATTGCCTGCTACAAACTGCTACATTTTCGAAATATTGCCTGATACAAACTGCTATAATTCCAGAAATTTACTGCTCCAAAAATTGCTCCAAAAGAGTTTTTTGTAATCACATCACTGGGAATCAAATAAATAATCATTTTTATAAATTTACAAATCAAAAGTAATATTAATTTAGGGAATGCAACATTTTTAATTAAGAATATTAAAAGGAAAATTAATTTAGAAGATTAAAAATATTCTATTTAAAGAATAAATGAAAAAGCCAATAAATATTATTTAAATATTACTAAATTGAGAATATTGAGCCAGGGAAAAAATAAATAAAAGTAAATTTTAAACCCCCAAATTACATAAATTCTAAAGCAACCCAACACATGTATGTATTAAAAAAATGAAAAATCTTTACTAGTAATATATTTTCTATGTGCAATTTACTTTTATCCAAACTGCTTTTGTCTTGGATAGATGACATTGAAATTATTAAAGTTACTCTGAGCATTTAAAGTTACTCTGAGTATGTTGGCACCACTGACCATGATCTGTGTGTGAGATAAGGAACTGGCAACTTCCAGAATTAATTGTGCTAGTGCAAGGCTAGCCACACACTGGAGACGACAAAATGTTTTCAACTCATAGTCACATGACAAATCACCTTTGACAAATTGTCACGCTATATGCTATACACTGGAGCAGACAAAACAGTTTTCAACAAGTCATTTTCCATTGAAGGCTGTCTCAACGACAAATTTTGTATGGTTTCTTATGGGCTAGTTACGCACCAGCTGCAATGCTCATTGAAAGCGGTCAGAGCAGGGTTCATACACCTGGAAATCCTTAAAAACTCCTGAAAGTGTGAAATACTCCTGTAAAATTGACATTACTATCTTTTATTTCTTAATATAATCAATAGGTGGTACCACCAAAATAATGATAGTGGACAAATAGTGATGTTGGAAATACTGAGATTCCAATCATTACGAATTTAGTAAGGATTTCTGGACAAAATTATGGACCACGGAAAACCACCCTTAATATTACGGACTATGGAAAAGACCTGTAAAATTACAGAAAATGCCTATTTTCCATCCATTTCCATTATTGCACATTAACCCTTTGCAGATGCTTGATGCGCCCGTGCATCGACTGCGAACTTGCATTTAAGGATGGTTGTCACGCATTCGCGTCAGAGAAAACTTTACCCTAAAGGACGGTAGTTACGGATGCGCGTTTTCATATGGAACGTTCTTATTTGAATTTATTTGTCTACTAGTTGGTGTTAAATGCCTATGTGAACAACTCCAATGTATTTTGCAGGTACTTGACCTTGGCATAAGGGGGGATCCAATGAATCGTTCTTCCATCTGGAGTGGTGAAACATGGTTTTGTAATATAAATAAATTCTCGTAGCTGCTGCTATTTTATAATTGAGTTTCGGTTTTCGTTTTGATATTAGCTTAATGATTTCGTTGGTGAATCACATATTAATCACATATGGAATATAAGAGATTATTTTTTTTATGTTTGGGTTTTAGAGGAATGTACGGCAGTGAAATTATTCAGTTATTTCAGGTAAAAATATGGAAGCAATTAACGAATATGTTGTATTGAGATTTGTATGAAAAATATACATCAAATAGAAAAAAGTAGATTGCTATATTGAATAGGTGATTTTTAATGAATGGTGGCATTGAGGTAGATGACAGAGCAATTGACACTGGCAGAGCAACTATGAGCGCTTCCCGTTGATAGCTTCATGTCCAACATCGGAGACACAGCATTAGTACAAAGAGGGTAGTCCGCGGGTCACAGATCCAGACCGCCTTTTCACATTCTGTTGGTACCCTGTTGAAGTTGTCCAAAAATGAGGCATGCCCCTGTGATGTCAGGCACTTCTGCACAAAAACTTAAAAGATATTCCTGGCGACCGCGGGATACGGGCACCCCTGCATGGAGCCCGATCTACGGATCTCAACAGAAAAGTTAAACCACCTTCTTACGCTCTGGCCAGGAGACGAGATGACCCCCTTAGTAACACACTCGCTTCCCAAGAGCCGCCAAACTTGGCAAGGGAAAATCTGCGCCTCACGCAGTGTTAGAAAAACTTCAATGTAAACAAGCAAAAACGTAAATTGGTCGACGTACCATCAAAATCCAAAAGTTGCTTTGTTCTGATTGGCTAATCGCTTTCGGATCGCTTGTTAAGAAGTTTTACCCCCATGTTCCGTATTCCTACAAATTGAGACATCAACTTCCAGTTTATGCTAATTTCTAATTCAACCGATTAGAGATTAGCATACTCCGGGAAAAAACATTAACTTCTACTTCAACGATACGTCACTATATAAGCTAGTGGTTGTATCAGTTGTTTTATCTTGTCTTGAATCTTTATCTTGATTCTTGTTCTTGATCTGAATTACCAGGATGATCGTTGAGTTCGTCATCTCTGTTTACATTGTAATCTTTAATAGTATTTCCGATGTCTATCTGCAAGATGTTACTATGAGCAGTTTATGTAAATATTTTTCTGCATGTATGCCGGTAAATGGCAATGTACACTCTACGTGGCCGATGTTGTTAGGCCTAACTATTTAAGTCTTGATGTATTTTTCAAGACTTAGTTTTGTGATTCTAACTTCCTGCTGATACTATTTCGAAGTGATAGAAATGGATATTGTTTTTGTTCTTTTAAGATGTTTAAGTTCGTGAAAATAAATTAATTTTTTTTTCACGTCAGTCCAGGCTTCGGGAAATCGGCAAAATCTAGCCCGTCCGCGAGGACGGCTATTGAAATTTTTTACCCGTCCTCCTAAGAATTTTTTTTCACTTTATATTCCTTAATATATGTGCTTAAATACATCGTACAACAATAATAAATTAGAACCAACTGCCTCACGATGAAGTGTGATAACTGCATATTCATAAACCACCCCCACAGCACTTAACCGCCGCGATGAAAGTCGCCGACGCGGAGTCTCCGATAATGGATTTGACCGGCGGAATTCCGATCTATGGGTGGGGTCAATGGGGTAAGATCTGTAAGGAATCGCTCCTTTTTTCAATGTTTGGTAACTTGAAGGCTTGGTAAATAAATAATCATATAAATCCTCTTGTCTCTAAGCAGTTTAAACCTCATCGGCACTCTTAATTTCTAGGGAATGTAGTCAATCAAGATTAAAATCTTCTTGGACTGAATAGATGTTTCATACTTTAACTTCAGTTGTCAAACAACTGGAACAAATGCCATGAATGAATTTTAAATGTTTTAGTTTTAAAGTTGAAGCCAAAGTGGGGAAGAAAATAAAACACTTCTAGCTGAAACTAGAAGAATCTACTCCAAAAATTCAAACTTGTTACTTACTCCCGTCTATTACAGCAAATGAAAATTTTATAGTTTGGGTTTTAAAGAGTTAAATGGTGATTTGGGCTTAGGCCCGGGCTGGACTTGAGTTTTCTATTGTTTCAGGCAGGGTTGAGTCTTTTTTTTTTTTTTTTTAAACGTCCGTTACGACCGGGCCGAACATATTTCTTTTGAAAATTTTTAAAATGGATTTAAATTGAATGCATGAACTTATTGCTTTTATTTCAGCTGTGTAAAGATAAATGTTTAAGAAAACAAACTAAATTATCCGTACAAAATTTTGCAAAATTTATTTTTAACATATTTGAATACAAATTATTTCGGGCCTGCTGAGACGCAGTTATCTTCAGGCCGAGTTCATTCTACATTTATAAATTTCTTCGGGCTTGGTCTGGATTTAAGCATTGGTATTGTCGGTCTTGTGAAAATCCGAAAATTTCCGCTCATGTAGACCTTGAAAAGGAGAAAAGAGAACATGTCACTTCGATCGTGAGTGCGCTATCGCATTTTCGTGCGATCATCGGATTCACTGGGTGGATGATGAGGGGAGAAAAAATAACTAGCGCCTATGATTACAATTCAGATCTGACGGCTCGCCTAGAAAGAAGGCATTGATAATGCACACTAGGGGGATTTGCAGGTGACGACATTTCAATTTTCGCCACAATTTTACGATGACAACAATTTGTTATCTTTTTTTTTTATGAAATCTCTACTCAAGGCCGTCCGAGAGGACGGCAACTTCCGAAAATTGGTCGTCCTCACCGAATTTTAACCCGGCCAGGACGGGAGGACGGGCGATTTCCGGAAGCCTGCGTCAGTCTACTTTGTTGGAAATAATCAATACATCGCGATTCACGTTCCTGTGAACGGGCGTTTATGCAAATTTAATATGAACGACTCTTCCCGTTCACCGGCGTGAACCGTGACGTTTTTCAACATGAGGTTTCATGCAAATCAGTTCTCAATGCGTACGCATCTGATTTGCATATCCGGGGGCGTTTCCGGAACTGTCCATTCTCGGATATATAGGGCAGAGGTTTCTTGAAGCAAATGAGAAGGTCGAAAGGGTCGATCGAGATCAGACGTCTGAAGAAGTCAGACGAGATAGACACTGATGGTCTGATGCAGGCAGACAGAAATGTTTTTGACTGAAGTACTGCGGAATATCGTTTGACGACGGTGAATAGTCGAAACGGATGCAGATGTGGTCAGTTTGGACCAGCATGTATTGAACGTTAAATTTACTTACAAACGTTCGGAAGCCGCTTTAAATATTTTCCTGATGTTCTATCCTTTGGTTTCCCTTTGCCAAGTGATGGTGGCTGAAATACACGCAAGTGATAGAGTTAGTATAGTAACTTACTACCAAATGCTTCAAGGAATCTCTGTCTAGTCATTTACAACTAAAAATCTTTTGTACATAGCATATTTTTGATGTTTTACGGCATGGAAAATTACCAGGTACGTGTAATATGCCGAGTTGTGTTTTTCACCAAATAAAGTGAACGAAGTTTTTCTTTAAAACTGGACTTGTGTACTTTCATAACCCAGCCAACACTTATTGACTCTGACAGTGCGTGCTTTGCTATCTTCAAATTTTAAATTTTCCAACAGAAACGGTTACGGGGCCAGTTCAACGCCCAATAGAGTCATAAGTGCAAGTATCTTTAAAGAAATCGTTCCAGTGTTCAGATGGGGGCCGCACCTGGCACCATTTTGAAGTTCGTGTGAACAACGAAACGCAACAGTATAAACGTAAACAGTGTACAAGAACTTTTGCTTCTGCTTCTTCAAAACTACGAGTGGCCATGGAGACAAGTAGAACGGAGTTGCTGACGCGGGACAACTACGTCACCTGGTGTACCGACATCTCATTCGTCCTCAAGGGAGAAGGATGTTTCGGACATGTAGATGGAAGCGTTAGGCCTTTGGAGGAAGATGCAAGTCGCCGCGACTACGATGATTTTTATCGCCGGAAAGACCGAGCGCTCGCCATCATTTATCAAAGTTTATCCTCGGAATACAAGGAGTTGATAAACGTCACCGACGAACCTAGTCAAGTATGGAATACCTTGAAAGAACATTTTCAAGCGCCTTCCCGAGCCAACCTGGTTAGATTACTAGATGAGTTCTTCGACGTTCGGCCGGAGCCAGACAAGCCTGTTGACATTTTTTGCTCAAGACTGCGGAAGGCCGTGACGAGGCTTAAAGACGCGAAACACCCCATTGAAGACCTATATGTAGCATTCCAGTCGATTCGGTACCTTCCGGAAGAATTCCGAGGTATCGTTCAGCTTATATATCGATGGAATGACTCGGACTTCAAGCTCGGCAAAATACAAGCAGAGCTAGCAGCGGAGGAGAGCCGGCTTAGGCAGCAAGCAAGTGACTTTTCCAAAACTGTGAGTTCAAATTCTGCATATTTTACTTCTAAGAAATTTGTAAATAGAGTAAAAGTGTCTAAACTTCCAAATGTATCTCATAATGTGTCTAATGTAAATACTTCTAGTCATAATGTAAATATTTCTAAAAGTAAAATTAAGTGTTTTAAGTGTAACAAACTAGGTCATACTAAATCTAATTGCAGTAGAAATAATGGATCTAGTATTGTGGAATTTCTTGGGTCTCCACAGATTGAGACTAATACTGTAATCGATCCTAGCGATAGACTCAGCTGGGTAGTAGACACTGCTGCTACGCGACATTTCTGTAATAACATTAAGTTATTTTCAAAATTTAATGAGTGCAAAGGCACTTCAATGTCGCTAGCAGTAGGGGATGTCGAAAGTCCAGTTGAGGCTATCGGGACGGTGGAAATGTATGTCCAATTTAAGGATAAGCAAAGTATTATCAAATTGGAAAATGTTATGTATTCTCCTAAACTTAGGAGAAATTTATTAGCTGCATCTGTTCTTGAGGAACAAAATTTTAGTTTTAATGGAGCTAATGGGGTTCTATGGTTTTTTACACCTAAAGGGGAGAAATTCTTTTATGCAAAAAGAAAGGATGGGTTATATTTTTTAAAACCTAAGTATAGTACCCAGGAACAACATAACGTAGCAAACCGTCAATCTAAAGATAGGGATCGAGATGGAGACAAGAAACACAAAAAGGATAAGAAATCCAAGGATAGGGATCCTAGTGCTTCCAGAAAAATAGACAAAGTAAAAATAGCACCTAATCTTAAAGAAACTAAATTTAAATCTGACAAAACAAAAACTAAGCAGAATAGAAATGTGGATAGTTTAATATCTAAGCCTAGCAGTTCAGTAACTGAACTTAATAGTACAAACTGTCTTTGGCATAAACGATATTGCCACATAAACGCTGAATATCTTCTCCAAACCAGCAAAGTTTCTGCCGTAAACGGACTTCCTAGGCTTAAATACAAAAAGTTAAATTGTAAATCGTGTAAATTGGCTAAGTCTAGGAGAGTATCGTATAAACCCACCGGTAGGATAAGGTCCACTAAACCATTGCAATTGTTACACATGGATGTGTGTGGTCCCTTACCCACAGCCTCATATGGTGGGAACAAGTATGTCTTAACTATAACAGATGATTATAGTAGAAAAGTTTTTGTTTACCTCATGAAACAGAAGTCAGAAGTATTTTCACATTTTAAAGAGTTTCAGGCCAGAGAAGAAAGGCAGTTAGGTACTAAAATTCTATGTATCCGGACGGATAATGGAATGGAATTCTGCCATGATAAGTTCAAAAATTACCTGAAGGATATCGGTATTAAGGCTGAGAGGACTAACACATATACCCCACAGCAAAATGGAGTATCAGAGCGATTCAACTTAACCGCATTTGACTGTGTTAGAGCCATGTTGAACGACAGCAAATTACATGACAGATTCTGGGCGGAAGCAATATTGTGTTTTGCATACACTAAAAATCGAATATGTCACAAATTTAAGACTAAAACACCACATGAACTCTACAGTGGTAGAAAACCTTCAGTCAAACATCTTAGAACCTTTGGTTGTAGAGCATATGTAGGCAAACCCAGTCAGCTCAGAAAGAAGTTAGACATGAAAGCTACAGAAGGTGTGATGGTAGGCTATGCTACTGAAACTAAGGGCTATAGGATATTCTTGTCAGGGGAGAAACGAACAATTGAGACCTGCAATGTGAGGTTTGATGAGGGTGATGTAGTGGAAGGCATCCTGGACCCAATTTGTCCCAGAAATATCTCCTCAGGGATATCAAGAGATAACCTTTCAGAATACTCCGACGGGGAATATCCGAGAGAGCAGTCTGATGGGGGGGCAGGAGAGAGTGAAGACACTGGTGACGATCCGTCTGAATGCAGTGAGGAAACGGACTCTCCTGCTGACTCCAGTATGACTCCTTGCTCGGATATTGCTTGGCAGTGAAAGACGGTTCCAAGACCCGATGGGAGTAGAACCGATGTGTATTATTACGCTCAAGGAGATAATAAAAGGCTGAGGTCGCACAATGATGTTAAGAAATATTGTGATAAAAGGAATATACAATTTGATCAGCAACTGTTTAATTTTCGGGAAAATAAAGGTCTTAAAAGGGTCAGAGGCAGACCAGAAGCAAGCAATATTGAAATAAATATATCAAAAGGGTACAACGCTGCTATTAAATCTTCCCAGTCCGAAAAATGGTGTAATGCTATGGATGAAGAAATGGCCGTAATGCAAGAGAGGGGTGTCTGGGAACTAGTTCCTGCATCCACCTCACAAAAGCATATAGGCAATAGATGGGTCTACACTATTAAGAAAGACGAGAAAGGGAAAATCAAGAGATTTAAAGCTCGTTTGGTAGCCCAGGGGTATGGTCAGAAAAAGGGAGAATCATACGATGAAGTTTTTAGCCCTGTTGTTAACTTCAACTTAATTAGAGCATTCTTCTCAATTTTCGTATGCATGCTTGGCTGGATGCATTTCCAATTAGATATCAAACCTGCCTATCTCTATGCTAAATTGAGTCAAAAGGTATATATGAAACAGCCTCAAGGTTATGTCAATCAGGAACAGCCTGATTATGTTTGTTTGTTGAAGAAAGCCATTTACGGTCTTCATCAAAGTGGAAGAGAATGGTTTAATGAACTTGACACCAAATTAAAAGAATTAAATTTTTTAAAACTTCAATGGTGTAATTGTGCATATATTTACAATAGCAAAGTTCTTATGCTAGTCTATGTGGATGACATAATTCTCTTCTCAAAGTATCAAAGGGACATAGACCACATTGTTTCATTACTTAGCATAGAATTTGATATCAAGGTATTAGGAAAAATTAGAAAACTTTTAGGCGTGGAATTTAAAGAGTGTGACAATAAATTTTTTATACATCAAAGTCAGTATATAGATAAAGTATGTCAAATGTTTCAACAGTATAAATATCCAGTTACTTCACTTCCCATTTCTAAAGGGAATATTCTAAGTAAAATAGATTGTCCAAAGACAAGTGAAGAAATAAAGCAAATGCAAAGTTTTCCTTACAGGAGCTTAATTGGGTGTTTGGCTTTTATATCTAGTAGGACTAGACCTGATATTTGTTACGCCATCAATATATTATCTCAATTTCAAGAAAACCCTGGAATTAAGCATTGGGATGCATTGTTAAGACTTTTAGGATATGTTGAAAAGACTAAAACTATATGTTGAATTTATCTAACATTCAGGAGTTAAAATTGAATTGTTATTCAGATTCTGACTTTGCTGCAAACCGAGATGACCGTGTTTCACTTGGAGGCATGATACTCTTTATTGACAATGTACCTATTTCTTGGCGTACCTTTAAACATAAGTGTGTCAGCTTATCAACCATGGAAGCTGAATACGTATCACTAACTGAAGCCGCTAAGGAAATGGACGCCAGCAACGAATCCTGTCGACGGGGGCCGCGGACGGCGCCATTTGCATGTCGACGAAAGCGTAAACAAAAGGTCTGTTCAGCTCAGTTCCAAAAGGCCACCTTGCCATGGAGGCAAATAAAATTACTGCATTAACTAGAGACAATTACGTCACTTGGAGGAATGAAGTTTCATTCGCTCTTAAAGGAGAGGGCTGTTTCGGATTTGTAGACCGAACAGCGTTACCGGTGGATGAAAAAACATCACGCCGTGATTATGAAGATCACATGCGAAGAAAGGACCGCGCGTTAGCAATCCTGTTCCAGAATGTTTCATCTGATTACCAAGAGTTAATTGACATTAACGACGATCCGGCAGATGCGTGGGATAAGTTAAAAACGCACTTCGACGCGCCGACTCGCGCCAACCTGGTGCGTTTACTGGATGATTTCTTCAGCCTACGTCCGGAGCCAGATGAACCGGTGGATATCTTCTGTACGCGTTTGAAGAAGGCGGTCGCCAAATTGAAGGACGTCAAGCATCCGGTGGAAAGCGTCTATGTGGCATTCCAGGCCATAAGATACCTCTCTGATGACTTCCAGGGGATAGTTCAACTAATCTACCGTTGGGAGGACAAAGATTTCACTTTGGAGAAAATCCAACATGAATTGTCTGCGGAAGAAGGACGTATCCGGCAACTCCGTAGTGACAGAAACAATGTAAGTCAAAATTCATCTGTATTCTTGTCTCAGAGTAATGTAAATGTAAAGTGTAAAAATAACAAAGTGTTTAAAAGTGTTAAACCAGTCAAAAGGGTCATAGGACCATGTTATTTTTGTAAGAAGGCCGGTCATTTAAGGAAGAATTGCCCTATTCTTAAGTCTAGCTCAAATATAATTGAATTGTATTCATCTGCTAGAGTTGAAGCTAATACTGTGCAGGATCCTAGCGATAGACTCAGCTGGGTAATTGACACCGCTGCTACGCGGCACTTTTGCAATGATATTAATTTATTCTCAAAATTTAAGGAAAGCAAAGGTGCATCTATGTCGCTGGCAGTGGGTGATATTGAGAGCCCAGTTGAGGCTATCGGTACGGTCAAAATGTATGTTCAGTTTCAGAACATAAGTAATATTGTTTTGTCTGATGTAATGTTTTCGCCTAAGTTAAGACGAAACTTATTAGCCGCATCTGTTCTTGAGGAACAGGGGTATACTTTTAAAGGGGCTAATGGGGTATTGTGGTTTTACACTCCAAAGGGAGAAAAATTCTTCTATGCTAAGCGAAAAGAAGGGTTATATTTTTTAAAACCTCAATACGAAGTTCAGACTGCAAATAACAATATTGAAGACCGTAAAACTAAAGGAAAGGATCAGGGTAGGGATAAAAATTCTAAGAAAGATAGAAAACCCCTAAATAAGAAAAACAGTATTGACAAAATGAAAAATTTGCCTAGAATAAATAAAAGTAAACGTAACTCTGAGGTGAAGTCGAGGTCAAAAGAAAAGGTTAATGAGAAACCAAGTTGTGCGGTTTCTGAGGTTTTGAATAAAACAGAACTCTGGCATAGGAGATATTGCCACATTAACTCTGATTATTTATATCAGACAAGTAAAGTTTCCGCGGCTAATGGACTCCCTAGACTAAAATATGCAAAAATTAACTGTACATACTGTAAGTTAGCAAAGTCTAAGAGAATTTCTTTTAAGCCAATTGGTAGGATAAGGTCCACTAAACCTTTACAATTACTCCATATGGATGTGTGTGGTCCCTTACCTACAGCTTCAATGGGCGGAAACAGATACTTTTTGACAATCACTGACGACTTCAGCCGGAAAGTGTTTGTTTATATAATGAAACAAAAATCAGAGGTGTTTAAGATATTTAAAGAATTCCAAGCTAAGGAAGAAAGGCAGCTAGGCAAAAAGATTTTGTGTATCCGTACGGACAATGGTATGGAGTTCTGTCACAACCAGTTCAAGGCATACTTAAATAAATTGGGGATTAAATCGGAAAGGTCAAATGCATATACACCCGAACAGAACGGGGTTTCTGAAAGATTTAATCTGACTGCACTAGATTGTGTGAAAGCTATGCTTGATCAAAGCAAGGTTGATAACAGAATGTGGGCAGAAGCGATTTTGTGTTTTACACACACCAAGAACAGAATATGTCATAAGTTCAAAACCAAAACTCCACACGAGTTATATTATGGAAGGAAGCCAGCCGTTGCTCACCTCAAAGTTTTCGGGTGCAAAGCCTATGTGGGCACAGCCAAACAAATTAGAAATAAGTTGGATATGAGAGCCCAAATAGGTATAATGGTCGGATATGCCGAAAGCACCAAAGGCTATAGGATTTATATAGCGGGTAAAAAGAAAGTTGAGGAAACTTCTAATGTAAGGTTTGAGGAAGGAGTGGCAGCGGAAGGCGTCCTGGACCCTAATTACCCTAAAGGAATCACCTTGAGGAAATCGAACGTTACTCAGTCGATTGACTCGGAATCAGAATGCTTAGGAGGAGTGTCAGAGGAAGAAGCAGGTGAGAGCCGTGACACTAGTAAATCTAGTGGGGATGAGGACTCTCCTGCTGATTCTGGTCTGACACCCTGCTCAGATATTGACTGGATACGGAAAGCAGTACCTAGGCCTGATGGGAGTAGGACGGATATTTACTACTCAGTAAAAGGTGACAATAAAAGGCTGAGATCTCATAATGATGTCAGAAAGTTTTGTGGAAAAGCTAACATTCATTATGATCAGCAAATGTTTAATTTTAGAGAGAAAAAGGGGGTAAGTGATATCAAAAGGAAACCAGAAGCAAGCAATGTTGAGATCTTGATACCCAAGAGCTATAAATCGGCAATAGAATCTCCCCAGTCCGATAAATGGCAAGAAGCCATGGATGATGAGATAGCTACAATGCAAGAGAGGGGTGTCTGGGACTTAGTGCCTGCACCCATCTCACAACAAAAAATTATAGGAAGTAGATGGGTTTATACCATTAAGAAGGATGAAAGGGGAAATGTTAAACGATTCAAAGCTCGCCTAGTAGCTCAAGGATATACCCAGATAAAAGGGGACTCATATGATGAAGTGTTTAGCCCTGTGATTAATTTTAGTTTAATCAGAGCTTTCTTCTCCATATTTGTTTGCATGCTTAAATGGAAACATTTTCAACTGGACATTAAGTCCGCATATCTTTATGCCAAGTTGAATGATAAAATTTTCTTGAAACAACAAAATGATATAGACCATACAGTTTCACTTTTGAGTAAAGAATTTGATATCAAAGAATTGAGAAAAGTCAAAAGACTTTTGGGTGTGGAATTTAAGGAACTTAGTTGTAAACGAGTCTTTTAAAATTAACTTTGTTAATACTAAAGATAACGTAGCAGATTACTTCACGAAGCCAATGACTAAAGATAGAGTTTTAAAATTTAGTAATGATATCTTTAAAATATAAAATTTAACTGTTCAAATAAAAATTTTACTTTAAATTTTTTTTCATATTTTCAAAGTATAAATGGTTAGGGTATTTTATAATTTATTCCTCTCTCATTGATACAAATGAAATGTATCTTGAGTATATATTGTTATGTGACAATGAACTGTTACTTTTCTCACATTACACTTGAAAAAAAAAATATATATCCATTTTTACTACACGCATAATGCATTTACGCTTATGTGAATAAAATGTTATCTGAATGTACATTATTGATATAATTCACATGAAACATAAAATTTTTTAATCTGTGTTTATCTCATATGTATATTTACCTTCTGTATCTTTTATTATCATTGCCATTGTATTGGGTATTTAGTGTGTATACTAGTCATGGGCTAAGATAATAAAACTTAAATTTTTAATCTTAAATGTTAAATTTCATAGTTATACATTAAATTTTCTACAAACTTGAATTTGATGTTTAGACTTAAATTTTTAATCTTAAATGTTAAATTTCATAGTTATACATTAAATTTTCTACAAACTTGAATTTGATGTTTAGACTTAAATTTTTAATCTTAAATGTTAAATTTCATAGTTATACATTAAATTTTCTACAAACTTGAATTTGATGTTTAGACTTAAATTTTTAATCTTAAATGTTAAATTTCATAGTTATACATTAAATTTTCTACAAACTTGAATTTGATGTTTAGATTTAAATTTTTAATCTTAAATGTTAAATTTCATAGTTATACACTAAATTTTCTACAATTTGAATTTGATGTTTAGACTTAAATTTTTAATCTTAAATGTTAAATTTCATAGTTATACACTAAATTTTCTACAACTTGATTTTGATGTTTAGATTTAAATTTTTAATCTTAAATATTAAAATTGATAACTATACCTAAAATTTTTCTAGAGCTTAAAATTTTTGATATCTTTAGACTTTTAAATTTTAAACTTAATGTTTGTTTTAATTTTCAAAATAGTAAAGAAATAGCTTTCTTCAGTATGAGCTAGTACTTAAGAAAGGGCAATAGTATGGTTATACTGTTTTTCTTTGACTATGTTATCCTTAAACATGTAATTTAAAGAATGCTTATGATCTGCATAATAGATAAGTGTACTCATTTGATTGTTGCCATTTTGAGAAAAAGCTATTCACTTTCTAAATGTTATAAGTGTTATAAATTTTCTTTAATGTATAAAATTTTGTGTATGCATACATTATGTTTTTAGGATACTAAGAACTTTGATTCTTAGAATAACCTTTTGTTGGATGAAAGCATGGGCGCCGAGAGTTGGTGTTTTTGCATGAGGGGGCCGATTGTTAGAAACTTGGTTTTGTTTACATCGCGATTCTCGTTTCGCGGGAGCGTGACGTCATTATTAAAATGATTATTCCGTTCTCGTGAACGAATCGCGATGTGGACAAAACTTGGCTGATCATGCAAATCACCTTTCTCGCCGCTCACGCATCCTGTTTTGCATATCCAGAGGGCGTTGCCGGCAACGGTTATGTTCCGGAACGCACCCATCTTCGGGTATAAAGGCTAGACACTTTTCTGGTTTTCAGTCAGACCGGTTTTAATGTAGATCGTTTTTGATCGACGGATCGATCGCTTGGAAAGCTCGGTTGGATAGCTAGCGACTGATCGATGGAAGGATCTAGAAGGATCTAGATCGGGCAGACGGATCTTCGTAAAGTCATGTTTCGATGTTGTCGAAAGTTACGATAAAGTGTTTATCGGTGAACGCGGATATTTAAACTAAACTTAGTAGTTTTGATGGTTCTCAGTTAAGGAGACCATGTTTCCCGTGTTGTGGACTTTATAGTGCTGATCCGGAAAGTTTAAAGTTTTGCCATAGCGTGTGCCCAGCTAGTGGTGGCATCGGAAAGTGCACGTGGTCACGTAAGTGTGAAATGCTTTTTATTCCACTTACTTGTGTAAATAATACGTTAACCAGAAACGTGTCTAGGCATGGAACTTACACTGAAAAACCTTCATATGAGCTGTAGTGCTCATGTTTTGTAAATAGTATGCTTTAGTTATTTGGCTTACCTGTTTTCATGATATATACTGTAAGCAAATACAATGGATTCACTCTTCAATAAAAGTGATTTTGATTTAAACTGGAACTGTTCTCATTTAACACTTCTACAGCTACTTGTATTCCTACAACTACTATCTAACGTTTGTTATAGCTGCAACACTCTGTTTTAAATTTCCAACGAAGTTGTGGAACCAGAATTTCGTGGCTCGTAGTTATTCTATCACCAGCTTCATCAGAAATTTAATTATACGTTAATTTTCAATATATAACTTACGGATATGATACATATTTCCGTCAGGAAGGAGGGTACGGTCTAAATTGGATGAATAAAAAGAAAGTTATGGAGATTGTCGCGTAGGGCAAAGTAGCCCAATGGTTAGCGCGCGGAAATTGCACTCGGTAGGCCCGGGTTCGATTCCCAAAATTGCCGCCGTGTTTACGCGGAGTACGATCACGTTAAACATGTGGGTCTGTAAGTCCTTCCGAGAGGTTGGTGGTAGGGGAAGAAGGGTACGGTCCCTGTGGATGCTTCTCCCACTTGGTTCCGGTCTAAATTGGGTGAATAAAAAGAAAGTTATGAAGAATATCGCGGAGGGTGAAGTACCCCAGTGGTTAGTGCGCGGGATTTGCACTTGGTAGGCCCGGGTTCGATTCCCAAAATTGCCGAATAAAAATAAAGTTATGGAGATTGTCGCGGATGGCACGGTAGCCCAGTGGTTAGCGCGCGGGAATTTCACTCGGTAGGCTCGGGTTCGATTCCCGCCATTGCCAAAACTGCAGCCGTGTTCATGCGGAGTACGATCACGTTAAACGTGTGGGACTGCAAGTCCTTCCGAGAGGTTTGTGGTAGGGGAAGGAGGGTACGGTCTCTTTGGATGCCTCCCCCATTGGGTTCCGGTCTAAATTGTGTGGCACTTCCTGGCCTTCCAAGCAGTTACCTTACACCTTTCTGGTAGGTCGCGCCAACGAGTTTGCCACGGTCAGAATTTTCAAGGGTAGCGAACAGGCTGGTCGCCAAAGGCGGCTAGTAATAAATAAATGGATATAAAAATATATTTTAGAAAATAACGATTTGATTTTTCTTATAGCATTTTTGACTGGATAATATCAATTACGGTCTTCAGGTTTAAAAATTATTATTATTTATATTTTCGGGGATTATTGATTCAAGGATTATTGATATTTTCAAGTTATTATGCAATTATTTTATTATGACAAAAATTGTTTAAACTCATATATTGTATGTTGTACGAATCTTCTACAAATACACGTGTATATCTTTTAATCTACGAGAATATAAGTAGTACAGGTATATTGACATATGTTTTGATATATATTGGCATATATTGGAATCAATTACGACCTTCTGGTGTAAAGAGTACGGATATTATTGATGTTTTCAATTTATTACGACATCTCTTTTATTTTGGCAAATATTTTTGAGACGCATATTGTAATACGGGTAATCTTCTACTAACACATTGGCATATTTTCTGATCTGCGACAATATAATTAGTACGGGGTTGCATATATTCATTCAATTCCTATTTTTTCTTCTGTAAATTTGCTTACAAAAGGGGGCAGGATGTTTTATTCTTCAGATCTGATCGCGAAGATAATTTTGCATAGTGAGAACATATATTCTTAAACTTCTCTTTAGGAGCAATAAATTTAATATTTTAACAGAATTTGCACATGATTGCGAACTTTAAGTTTCTTTAAATTATACACTCCGTACGAATAACGGGTGTGCTGTTAGTGGTTAATAAATTTTAACATTTTAGGAGGATATATCATGTTGCTCGGCATCGCAATTAAATTAAATGTGTTTGTTAATGTTTTTATTATTTTTTTTCGATTTGAATAATAAATAAATGGATAAATGGATATAAAAGTATATCTTATGGACGGTTTGATTTTTCTTTTAATTATATTAATTGCTGACTGCGTACATCAATTTCATTTATTTTGGCAAAGAGTTTTCAAGCTTATATCGTATTTAGCTACTAAACTCATATATTGTGTTTAGCCAATAAATTCATATAGCCGATTGTTGAAACAGAAAAAGAGTAGAGCGGGTATATCTTCTAATACAATTGTAGTGTTTTCATTTAGTATATTGAAACGGGATAAGAATGTTTCATTCAGATCTGCAAATTCAAAGCTACGAATTTGGAGGGATATCGCTAATTTGACAACTTTTCTTAAACTTTGCCAAATTGACGGAAATGTCGCCAAATTGATATAAACGACACACAAACAGCTGCCATAAACCTTCGGGTTGGTCGTGTGGCTTGGGTCTTCTACATATCAATGAAATTTTTTTTTGTTTTGTTAGAAGAGAGTACTGAAATGATGTTTGGTTAGCATTTCTCTGTCAGACCAACCATCCTACTTAGTAATACATTTAGCGAATTTTTAAAATGTCACCAAATTGATAAAAATATTTTCAAATCTATAAAAATATCTTGAAATTGATAAAATTGCGCTACATAAATGATATTAATTGTTTTTTGTTAGGGGATAGTATTGTGATGATATTTCGTCAATTTGTCGCAAAGTGGAACTGTCAGTTCTACAGTCCCACTTAGCGATAAATTTGGCGATTTTTTAAAATGTCGCTAATTTGACGAAACTGTCGCCAAATGTTCCATAGAAATATAACTATTTAGACGATATTTTTTCCACCAATTTATTTGAAGCAAATGATATCATGTCGCTTAGCAACGGATTTAAATCCAATGTGTTTATGTGGCAGGCGATTTTTATTAAATCCTTTCCGATTTGAATAATGAAGATATGTATATAAAATAAATTTCATTGCCATTTCATTTTGGACTGGATAATATCAATTATACTCTTCAGATTTAAACATTATTATTATTGATATTTTCCGGAATTATTGATTCAGGGATTATTGATATTTTTAAGTTATTACGCCATTGTTTTATTGCGGCAAAAATTGCTGACACACGCATATTGTACGTTGTACGAGTAATCTTCTAGGAATGCACGGGTATATCTTCTAACCTACGAGAATATAAGTAGTACAGGTATATTGGCATATATTTTGACATATATTGGCATATATATTGGAATCAAGTACAGTCTTCTGGTATGAAGATTAAGGGGAGTAATTATATATTCAATTTATTACGTCGTCTGTTGTATTTTACCAAAAAACATTTGTGACTCATATTGCAAAACGGGTAATCTTCTACTAATAATCGGACATTATAAGTAGTACGTGTATATCTTCCCATATAATTTTAGCACTTTAATTTTGACATATATTGGAATAAATGACTGTCTTCAGATTTAAAGATTACGGGTTTATTGGTATTTTCAATTTATACATGTAATCTACTAATACAGGTTATATTTTCTAATATTCGCGTATATAATTAGTACGGGTCCCATACAATTTTAACGCTTTTATTTTGCATATATTGATTCAATTCCATATTTTTTTTTATATTTGCTTACATAAGGGGTCCAAGATGTTTTATTCTTCAGATATGTCCATGAAGATAATTTTATATAGCGAGAACAGAGATTCTTAAACTTCTTTTTAGGAGCATTATATTAAATATTTTAACAGAATATTTTGATTAAACATGTCATTTAGTATACTATAAGAATTTGGGCATGATTATGAATTTCAAGTTTCTTTATATTATATACTCCGTACGAAGAACGGGTATGCTGCTAGTTCTTAATAAAAAGTTCTGGCAAATTGTGCAGCCTTTGTACCCTACATAAACATGTGTATCCTTCACTGATTATAAAATTACTGAATTGTAAGTAAAAAAATAAAATTATAATTACTATAATGAAACTTATGTAAAATTGAGTGGTAACTCAATTCATGAACATCTAAATTCATAAACAATTCAGCAATTCATGAACTATTAAAATTTACATAATGCCGGTTTGTATGTAGCATGTATGACAATTTAATTAATTCCATACTAATGAGAAAAACTGATTCTATGTGTGTTGAAATTAAGTATTAACTTGGCTTTGCATGAGGATGGGTAAAAAATCTCAATAGCTGTCCTCGTAGACGGACTAGATTTTCCAGATTTCCCAAAGCCTGCAAAAGCTGAACCTGCTTTCTTTTTCTTCCGACATTGAAGTTTCATGGCCATGCAATTGCATTATAATGTAGCAACACCTTCAAACTGAGATTATACACACAAAAATATCTCGGCCACACAACTTGATACCATAAACCCCCTGGGTTGGTCGTGTGGTCTGGGCCTTCAACACAAAAATATCTGGCCAACAGCCGTACCGTGCTGAAAACACCGGTTCTCGTTAGATCACCTAAGTCAAGCAGCATCGGGCGCGGTTAGTACTTGGTGGGTGACCACCTCGGAACACCGCGTGCTGTTGGCCATCTCGGGTGCGGTATCCCCATGGTTTGCGCGCTAGATTTGCACGCTACCACAAATGCCGCCGTGTTCATGCGGAGTACGATCACGTTAAACATGTGGGTCCGTAAGTCCTTCCGAGAGGTTGGTGGTAGGGGAAGGAGGGTACGGTCCCTGTGGATGCCTCCCCCACTGGGTTCCGGTCTAAATTGGGTGGCACTTCCCGGCCGTCCATAGTTACCTTACACCTTTCTGGTAGGTCGGACGGTCTGGGTCTCAACAACAACACAAAAATATCTAAAAAAGGCTAAATTTTGAGGGGCTATTTCTCCAGATTTAAGAGTTAATTTGAAAAACAAATTTCAGATGTGGATTCAACCTGGTCGAGTTAGTATACATGAGTTCTTTTAACTCTCAGGGTTACATTTGGTGCTTTGACATACTGATACTGAACTTTTAGAGAAGTGATAGTCAACAAAACAAAAAAGTTTTCAATGCTCACGTTTGAAAAACAATAGTAGAGTCAGGTCCCTAAAATAAAATAACACCTATGTATTTCTATGAAAATGGTTGATGTATTTTAAAGTAAAGTTTATTTAATACGATTTTTTTCATAGAATTAGGTTTAGTATTTAGGTTTAGAGTAGCAGATGATTCTTGCTACGTGCAATCTCGCAAAAATGTTCCTTCCTTCACTAGCTGGTCGTGAACAGGTTAAACATTTTGATAAAAATTGCTGAAACAAAAAGAAACTGAATAGCATTACTTTGAGTGATGGTATTTGAAAGCATTTGAACGCCTTCTTGTCTATCTGGAACTTCAAATTCTTCATCTTCTTCATTTTCATTTAAACAATCTTCAGCCAACTGCAAACTAGATGTCATACTTCCCCACATAGAGTCAAACATTGAGACTGGATAGAAAAAAAAGGTTATATTATTATCTTAATCCTTATATAAAGTAAGACAATTTTAGACTTTACCTGAAAAGCTAGATAATACCAGTCAAAACCACACAAAGTCAATATTTTGAAATCTGAAGAAACCTAAGCCCAATCTGGTTAAAAATCTATAAACATTATTTAGTCATCCATTAAAACATCATTTAGTCATCATTTTTATTTTCCTAGTCATTTTCATCAATTTGGCTGCATTTTCATCAATTTGACAACATTAAAAAAAGTCGCCAAGTTGGTAATATTCCCCCAAATTAGTTGCCAAAATTACGCCAAGCATTATAGACAGAAAAATAGGTTATTCTTGTAGTAGATAAAAGACTGTTGGTGACTAATTGTAAGGTGATAATATTTAATACTATTTTTAATTTCATGTGAATTTTTTTAAATAGTGCAATATCTCGAGAATGGTTCATGCTAACATTCTAAAGTTTGTTTCAATTGTTTTCTAATGAAACATTACAGAGAAATATAAAGAAATATTATATTAAAAAAAATATAAAGAAAAATTGAAAATTATAAAGAAATTATTATTTATGTGACTTTATTGAATGTTTTAATTTTTTGATGATTTTTTTCAAATTAAAAAATTTGGGTGTCTTTTGAATATTCGATTGAGTCTAAAATCAATAGGCTTCCCATATTCACAGACTGTAATTTTGTACCAAATTTCGTTTGAATCACTGCATCCACAGACTCACTGGCACACACAGACACAGAAATTATCTCAAAAACATTCAGTTCGTACTTAGGGATGCTTGAAACGTACTCTCCCGTCGAAAAATCGAATTGGAATTTTCGACCCCATCACAATACTCTCCATATACCTTATTTATACTAAGCATATAAGGAAAGTAAGTAGCATATCTCTACTCATGTGTAATCTCCATGTCACCCAAAAGGTCAGATGGCTCAGTTTTTCAACCTTCCTCAATGATTCTTCATCAGTTTCCTAAACACAATTAAAAGCGAATAATTTTTTATCAATATTAGCAAAACAGTCTACAGAGCTTTTGAAAAATCTAGAATGCACATTTTGCTATGATGTAGTACAGGGTATATAAAAGTAATATAAAAATTTTAATGCTACAAATTAACAGGGTAAAGTGATCAATATAAATATTCATAAAAAAAAATGGTAAAAAAAATCAACTTACCATCTTCAGGTCTATGCTTTGGCTGAACAACTAATTTTAGACCCTTGACATCAATTATTGAACTTTCGGACAAAAGTTTTGTTATGGGTGCATCAATAGTTAGAAAATCAATAGACCCATGGAGAACCTCAAAGGGGAGATTATACTCAGAAAGTTTCTCATTCAAAGCCTAAAAAAAGTACTCAAGTTAACAGTGCTTAGAAAAATTAAATCAAAATGATTAAAAATAATTAATGTAACAAATGCTGAAACAAGATTAAAATCTAAGGTGAATCAGTTCCAATCATTATATAGAATAAAACTTGAATTGTACATTTACCAAATTCTCTCATAAACCCTTTCGAATATCAGGGTGGTCATAAGAAATTTATTTTGTAATTCCCTGATATTTTCCCTGATAATGCCCTGAAACGTTCCCTTGAAGGACGTCTATAGAGGTCACTTTGCTTGTTGATGAAAACTCTCCCCCTCCAACCTCTTGTTCAGAAGTATATTTAAAGAAGATGAGTGATGGGTCTTGTAACGTGAGATGAAAAATGTTACATCATAGAATGAACAAGTATTGTTCATTCAACTAAAAGAAAACTATAAGATTGGAAAATGAAAAAAAATCATATAAATTCATAGTTTCCCCCAACTTTAAACGGAATTCTGTGATATTTCCAGAAACATAAAATTCCATAATAATTCCAGGTTTACCAGGTCTGTGGTCACCCTGAATATATAAGGTCATTATCATTATGTCATTAAACACTTTCTCTTATATCAACTGAAAGAACTTATAAAAAGAGAATACTTACCTTAACAGCATAGCTCAATTATCTAATTTTCTTTTTTTTTTTTTAATTTAGAGGTAAAATCAATCAGAGGTTTGGACCTTGGCATCTCAGATTTCAATGATTTTTAGTTCATTGTTAGTACTTATGGAGTAATCCAAATTCGTGATCAGGGTTGCTTGAAACGTGCTCTCCTGCCAAAAATTCGAATTTGAATTTTCGACTTCATAACAATACTTTCCTTATACATTATCCTATGTATATAAGGAAAGTAACAATAGATATCCTGATAGAAACAAAGTACTTAAACGCATTTGTGTGGAGGTAAGCGAAAGAATGCTGCGAATGTACTGTATATTCACAAATTTTATTTTGCGTAAGACATTGTTTGTCTTCAAAAAATTATTCTTCTTCTGGCTCTCTTCGTCTTTCCGAAGGGTTACAATAAACCTAATTAGCACCAAGGTGGAATGTTCAGTCGCCAAGTGGCGATCGCGTAACAGATACGGAACATCCCGCCCGGCGTTGAAATATTCAATTATTTCAAATATTACATAACCTTACAAATAAAACATATTCTAACAAAATCAATATAAACATATGCAAAGTAAATATCACAATAACTATAAAAAGAACACATTATTATTTCAATACTAAAATATAAAATATAGAAATAAACAATAATTATTTTACATTGGACTGTGATTATCTGGAATTGGTAAGTTGCATATTTTAGAAACGCATCTCCTAAAATTGCTTACCGGAGTGTGTATGTCTACGACATGAACATTTCAGTCTGCACCTGGCATAACTTTAGTAATTCTGGCCATAAGCCACTTATTGAAAGGAAGATTTGAGTCCTTAAGTAACACTAATGTTCCTGGTAATATATTTTGTTTTTTAAACAACCATTTATTGCGCTGTTGTAAATGACTCAAGTAACTATTCTGCCAGCGCTTCCAGATAGTTTGAACTAACTTTTGAGTTCTTTGCCATCTGTTTAATAGATTGTCCCTTTTGTCGATTAAACTTGGCTCTGGAATTGAGTTGATAGGCCTTCCAATCAAGAAATGTCCAGGGGTTAATACCTGGAAGTCATCAGCGTCTGCGTCTGCGGATAAAGGGGAAAGTGGTCGAGAATTTAGAATTCCCTCGACTTTTATCATTACGGTTACAAATTCCTCTAGTGTTAATTTTGCACAATCCACTACTCTTTTCAAATGGTATTTGAAGGCCTTTACACCTGCCTCCCACAGACCCCCAAAGTTGGGTGCCCTAGGAGGCAAAAATTTCCAAGTAATACCTTCTGAAACCAAAAAACTTGAGATATTTTCATCCTTTGTAACTAGTTTTTGCAACCTTTTGAGCTCCGCATAAGCTCCTACAAAGTTCGTAGTGTTATCGCTAAAGATTGTCGAGCTTCTGCCACAACGAGCAAAGAATCTCTTGAGCGTTGCAATTAGAGCTTCTGACGTTAGTTCCGAGACAAACTCCAAATGGATAGTCTTAGTGGCCATGCATATAAATATAGCTACATAGATTTTTCTAAGTGTGCTTTTTCTCTGACCTTTGTATTTAATTTGAAATGGTCCACACAGATCTAAACCGACATTAAAAAATGGAGCGCTACAAATAACTCTCAGGAGGAAGATCCCCCATCATTTGATTTGCCACAATAGGTTTTGCTTTAAAGCACGGTACACATTCATGAACAACTTGTCGCGCAATATTTCTGCCACCAAGCGGCCAATATTTTTGCCGAACAGTGTTCAATAAGGCTTGTGACCCAACATGCAAATTCTTTCTATGATAATACTGAAAGATCATTTTAACTATTTTATTACCAGAAGACAAAACTATTGGGTGTCTGTGATCGTAATTTAAATTTGAATTAGTAAGACGACCACCGACCCTAATTAAACCTCTACTGTCTAGAAATGGATGCAAAAATCTGAGCTTACTTTTAGTTGGAACTGATGCTCCTTTCTGTAAGGCCGAAATTTCTGGAGTGAAATAACTTACCTGGACTTGCTGAATTAAACATTCTTCAGCCTCTTTACATTCATTTACAGAGAGAGCACCCTTTAATGCATGAGCATTACTCTTACAGTTTTTAATAAACCTAAAAATAAATGCTAGCATTCTAATTAGTTTATGAAAATCATTAGTGCGATCAATTAAATTATCATAAAATTTAGAGTCACTATTCAAGGCTAAAGTTAATTTGGAAGGGACTTTGAGTTCCTCCAAATAGACCCTGTCCATTATGAAATCAGGATCACTCAAAGTCTCGTGACTCGAAATTGCTAACACAGAAGGATCTGGTCCACACCATAGTTTACTGTCTGCAAGAGTTCCTGCGTCCAATCCTCTGGAAATGAGGTCAGCAGGATTAGATTCAGAGGGGATATGTTGCCACTGGAAGTCCTTGGTCAGCTGCTGGATTTGGGATACTCTGTTACTTACGAAGGTTTTGAGCAAGTGGGGAGAGGTCCTTATCCAAGCCAGGCTAATAGTTGAATCAGACCATAGTTGAACAGAGTCCACCTTCTGTCTTAACCCTTTCGGGACGGCAGCATTCCGAAACTACCGTGGCCCAAAGGATGAAGCACTTCGTTTCCAAAATGTGCCCAAAAGACGGCTATTTTTTTGCGCTAAGCCTAACTCTCGAAAAAAATTCACTAAAAATCACCCGTTCAACACAGCATTCTACTTTTTTCAGGAAGAAAGGAAATACTTATTTTCTATTTGATGTATATTTTTTATACAAATTTTCTTTTATCAAAATATTAAAAATTTTAGTGTATATATGTTTTAGGTACAGATTGATAATTCTTTGGCATGTCCTTCTGATTTTTTAAAACTGTACCACATACATGCGTATTCTTAGACAACAAATACTTTGCAAGTACAGGAGAGGTAAAAAATTTATCCAAATACAAAGTATATCCTTTTCATAAAAGTTCACTTAGAAATGTTTTCACAACGCATTCTCCATACCCACCATCAGAGCTTGATAATCCCGTGTCCTTTCCAGTATACACAAGGAAATTTCATTTGTGGCCTCATTCCGATTCTGACAATTTATATATTTTTATTCCATATCTAGACCTTTTCGATGGGATATATTAACGAAATCCCAGCCTTCCTTTCCATGAGAACATAAATAACCTATCATTTCATTGCCGCACATTCCTTTACCCCCCCCCCCTCCCCCACCCACTCAAAAAAAACCTCTCTTATATTCCTCTAATTCAACAACGAAATCAATAAAAGACAAAATCAGAACGAGACCCGGAACTCAATTATAAAATTGTTGATGCTACGAGAAGTGCTCTGTTTACTTTACAGAACCATGTGTTTCACCGCTCCAAATGGAGAAATAATTCATTGGATTCTCCTTGTGCCAAGGTCAAACATCTACAAAATACATTTAAGTTGCTTCCACGGGCATTTAACGCCATCTACGAGACAAATACATTCAAATTAAAACGTTCCACGTAGAAACACCAATACGTGCCAGTCGTCCTTTAGGGTAAAATTTCCTCCGGCCCGTGGGCGTGCCGTTCGTCCTTGAATGCAAGTTCGCAGCTGGCACCTGAGCATGCCGTTCATCGCGAAAGGGTTAAAGCATCTAAGACCTTATGGATTAGTTGTGAAAGAAGGAGACACAACGCAAGTTTAAGTCTTGGAATCGTCATGGTTTTGATGGGAGTCATGCGTGATTTACTACACAGAAGTTGACAGGAGACTTGGCTTGCATAGTTTACAGACAGCACGTACACTACTGCTCCATAAGCCTTAGAGGAGGCGTCAGCAAATCCATGGAGAACAATAGACTTGACCTCGGATTTAAGGAAGCATCTGGGCACTTTGATGAAATCTAAATCAGGCAGTGTCTTAATAAAGGACATCCACTGTTTCGAAAAGTCTGGTGGTAATGTTTCATGCCAGCCTAATTTCAGCAACCACAATTGTTGCATGAAAATCTTCGCCTTGGTAATAATTGGCCCGAGAAGACCAATAGGATCATAGATGCGGGCAATTTGTGAGAGCACATCTCGTTTGGTGAAACTACACTTATTGTCGATTGAAACGTTGTATGTAAATGTGTCAGTTGAGTTATTGAAAAGCATGCCTAGCGTTTTTACTGTTATCCTCTCTGAATTTCGATTTAAGGGAAAAATCTGTTCAGAAGTGTGAGTTGTATTGGAACACCACTTATGTAAAGACATTCCTCCTCTTTTAAGGAGCTGTGTTAATTCTAATTGAATACTTTTAAATTCCTTCAAATCCGATGAACCAGAAAGACAGTCATCCATATAGAAGTCATGCAGGATAACACTCGATGCTAATGGGAAGTCTTTGCTTTCATCTAAAGCAAGTTGATGCAAAACTTTCGTAGCTAAATAGGGTGCACTCGCAGTGCCGTAGGTAACCGTTTTTAACTGATAAGCCTTGGTTGTTGCCGATTTATTGGATTTCCACAAAATCCTTTGAAGCTTTGGCACGAGGTCCCAAGCAAGGCACGAGGATCATGCAATTGGCACGAGGTCCCAAGACAAACAAAGTATATATGCTGCTGTTCTACGTGCAGCTTCCTAAAACCCCTGATAATTCCAATATCTACAAGATGACAAATCTAATGTACACTGAAATCAAGGTCGAGAGGTATAGGGGATGTAAACAGGTCAGCCAGTGCTACCGCTGCCAGTCCTTCAGAAATGCCAGCGTCTCATGCCACTTACCCGCTTGCTGCGTTAAGTGTGTTCAAGCCCACATTACCAGCGAGTGCACCAAAGCTCCGGAAACCCCCTGCGTGTGAGCCAATTGTGGCGGCACACACCAGGCTTCTTATCAGAACTACCCAAAATCCCCTAAATACCCCCCCCCCTCTCGACCAAGCTACTCCAGTTTCGGTCAAAGGTTCGTCGACCCCCAGCACTCCTATGCTGCTGTCACGGATGGACGTCACAAGGCTCTCAAAAAGACCCAAGAGGTCACTCCTAAAATGTCGGACCCTAGTGGAGCAACTACTAAAAAACCAGACATCATCCAAGATGTTCTAAATTTGATTTTTAGATTCGGTGAGCAGTATAGTACTGCCACCATTAGCAAGGTCGTTAAGACAGCCCTTCCCCACCTTCGGTCTGCTCAAACCGAGGTGGATAAAATTCAAATTAGTGCAGATGAGGGCGTAAGCGCCCTCATCTGCACTAATTAACCCCCCCCCCCCCTTTCGGCTATGGGTTTTCATCAAAGGAACTTGAAGGATCTTACCATTGGCATCTGGAATGCCAATGGACTCGGAGGTAAAATCCATGAGGCTAGGGACTTCTGTACAGCATATAACTTAGATTTGTTTTTGGTTCAAGAAACCCACTTCAATTCAGGGAATCTCTGCAAGATTTCTAACTACGACTTATACAATGATGACAGGCCTCGTACTGGCAATCACACCGGTGGCGACACTGTTATCTACGCGAGAAGTAACCTTCCGCACAGTCGGATCCCCCCCCCCCCTCCAGTCTGGAGAAGCTACGGTAGTTCAAGTGAATTTACCAAATAACCCTGCCATGGCCATTGCGTCCATTTACCTGCCTCCTAGGTAACAAATACTGGCCTGACCATTGTTGACCTCAAAACCCTCTACAAAATTTTCCCCCATGTGATAGTTGCCAGTGACTTCAACGCTAAGCATCAAGCCTGGGGGTGTGCATCATCGAATCCTCGCTGCCTAGCGCTAAAGCGCTGGACTGATGAGAATAACTTTGATGTTATAGCCCCAGGCGACCCCACCCATTTAAATAGTATAATTGACTTTGCCATCACCAGCAACATCCCCTATACTTATCACATGGAAGTAAGTAACAATCTCCCCTCTGATCATCTCCCCATCTTGTATACCTTAGAATTGAATCATTTCTCCCTGGTTACCCCAGCTAAACTGAGAACTAGCTGGGTAACTTTTAAAAACCTGCTTACTAAAAACCCGTCCCCCCTCCCCACTACGTCGAATTGGACAACGGACCTTACGGATGCGGAAAAGCTCGGAAATGTGCTCAGAGAAGCCTACTCTGCATCTTCGAGGCCCAGGACCGCCAAAGTCAATTATTACAAACTTCCCCCTGGTATACAAGATATGATCAGAGACAGGAACCGGCTCCGAAAGGAGTGGCAGGCCAGTAGAGACCCTGACCTTAAACGTGAGCTAAACTTCCTTAAAGTGCAAGTTAGCTCACGGATTAAGGCCTTTACAAGTGCATGATGGAACACTTACGTAGAGTCCTTAACGACTCAGGACAACACTATTTGGAGGGCAACGTCACATATTCGTAGGCACAAAAAATTCATTCCAGCCCTTAACGGTCCAAATTGCAGGGCTATCTTGAACACACAAAAGGCTGAACTGCTCGCAGACAGTCTTAGAAAACAGTTTGAACCTCATCACGATGTAATCGATCCTTGGACAGTTGCATTGGTGGATCCCATGGTTGAACAATTCATCTGCTAACACGCTCAGAAAGGTGGAACTTTCTGACATCACCCCTTATATTCAAAAACTGAAGAGAAATAAAGCTCCTGGGATAGACCAAATTTCTACTAACATGATTAAAAACCTATCCAATTTCTACCTTTCCTATCTTGTATTCCTTTTTAATAAACTCCTTATGTTAAATTATTTTCCACAGGCTTGGAAGGTGGCCATTGTGTCCCCCCTCCCCAAGCCCGGCCTAAACCATTCTGAACCTTCGAACTATCGTCCTATCTCTTTACTCTCCTGTATCTCTAAACTTTGAGTATGTCTTGGTCCAGCATCTGGATGAGTTCTGCAGCCTTAACGATATTGTCATTCCTGAACAATAGGGGTTCAGGAGTAAGCACTCCACGCAACATCAGTTGCTTAGGGTTGCAAAGCTCATTCACGAGGTTCACTCCAAGCATCTCAACACCACTATCGTCTACCTGGATATCCAAAAAGCCTTTGATAAGGTGTAGATATCTGGGCTTCTCTTTAAACTTATTGCTCTTTACTTTCCTGCTCACCTCATTAAAATCCTTCACTCTTACCTAACGGAGCGTAGCTTCATGGTAAGAGTTTCTACTTCTCTCTCCTCTCCCAGGAATATTGTCAGCGGGGTCCCATAAGGTTCCCTTGTGGGCCCCAAATTGTTCAACCTATACATTAACGATCTCCCACGTTTCCCTGGTGTCACCTTAGGCTTATACGCCGACGACACGGCCCTGCTCACACAACATAAACAAACACAAGTCGTGCATGATACCCTCCAAACCTACCTTGACTCCATGACGCAATGGTTAACTAACTGGCGCATCAAAGTCAACATCAGCAAATATGCCGCCGTCAGTTTCCCCTCCCCCTGTCGGACCCCTGCCACTAATTTAACATTGAACAACGAGCCGATTCCCTGCCAAACTAGTTACAAGTACCTTGGAGTGTACTTAGATTCAAATCTTACGTGGAAACTTCATATCTCTGAAATCTGTCAGAAAGTGAAATCTGCAAACGCCCATATGCGCCCTCTCTTGGCTGGTAACAGCCGCCTGTCCACGAGAAATAACTTTTGCTGTACAAGTCCTGCATACGTCCAATTATGATGTACGGATCTCCAATCTAGGGAACAGCAGCTGAGATTCACCTTAAGAAGCTTCAAGTTCTGCAAAATATTGCACTTCGTACGTTTATTAGGTTTCCGAGTTACGTCCGGCTAGAAGTTCTGCACAGAGATCTAAACATTAAACCCTTTTTAGAACATATTCAAAATCTTGCTCAAAATTTTTTCAAAGATCTCAGTAGAGTAAATAATCCCACGCTAGATAGCATCCCGCAGTACAACCCAGCACACATGAAGGCACGCAAGAGCCCCAGGGCACTGCTGTGGCGACGCCCAAAAGATGGATTCTTCTGCCCCACTCGGGGTCGGCCCATCTAGCATTGTTTTATATCTGCTCTACCCTTTTGTTTTATATCTGCTACACCCCCCCCCCTTCATTTTTCTTTGAACTCTAGCTTACTCTGTGCCCCTCCTTGGCTTTTGGGATCTCGCGTTTTTTCGACGAACATTTTTAAACTCTGTGGTTAGATGTTTGTTACCCTCCCCCCCCCCCCCCTGTTCTCAAGCTCAAGGCCCTGCACCCCTTGGGTGCGCTTCTATCTCCCCTCTTTCTTTTCGCTGGGTGCCTGCTTGGGCACCAGCACTTTCCTCTTTCTGAAAGACTTGGCGACCCCCCCCCCCCCCAAGCGAACTCTAGATTTAAACTTTCATTTATGCTTTTCTACTTAGTATTTCTTTTTCCTTTCCGCTCGGAGTTTAAAGGGGGGAATTCTTTCCCCTCCTGGGCACTCCGTAAAACCCTGTCCTTGAGATATGTAGAAGATTGAGATGGATAGAAAAAGATACTATTGCACCATCGGTGATTCATGAGAACAAACTAAATTGCGCAATCACAGTGTTTATGTGAAATTAATGAACAAAATAACACTTTAGCGATTTATGCTGAATTAGACAACCTTTGAAGAAGTATATTTATTACTTTCATAAAATAAGCATCCATAAAATAAGCATAAAATAAGCATAGCTTTTATCTAAGCTACTTTATTGCTTTGAATGCTTATGTCCACATGTTTTGCACTTGGCAACAATTTTGCCATCAACAAATAATCTATAAAAAGATTTCCAAACACAGTTTAGGTTTCTACCTCCTTTATACATTATTTCAAGAAAATATTTTTCCCAGATCAGAGATCTAGAAATTAGAAACCTTAGTAAACAAAATTGCTAATATGTTGCTTTTCAGTTTATCTTTAAGCAGAATTAAACAAAATTGTATACACCTGTTTCTTGCCAGTTCCTGATTGGTCAAGAGTCTGTACAATGCACCTGTGCAGAATCAAAACTAGTTTGGAGTAGCAGGTGACTAGTGGTAAAAGATAGTGAAAAACATAGAGAAAAACATTTTGCAAGACAGTTCATTCTCATTTCCTATGATCAAATTATATTTAGGTCTGCAGTTCTGCATGATGAGAATGAAAAAAATGGCGAGAAAATCACCTAAAGGATTAATTTGCCTATATTTGCAACATTAAATAATCAATTAAAATTATTCCACCCTCCCTAATCTTATGTATATTAATTTTATCTGGTCCATATGTTTTTTATACAAAAAAAAATTTGTAGGAATTTTAAGATTACTTCTATAAATTATTCATAAAAGTTATACCTAGAGGTTCAAATAAGGATAAAATTAAGATTGATTTCACAACTTCTTATTAATCAATTATTGTTTAATTATGTTTTATTTTAATTAATCAAATTAATATTAATAAAATAACTAATTAATATTCTGTTTTAAGTCTCAATTATATTATGTACAAAATTATATTGTTTTCTGTACATTTTTTTAAATCCAACCATTTTTTCCAGTTTTTGCCACTATCCTGGCAAAAATACCATTTTGCCGGCAAAATGACCAACCCTACTCTGTAAGTTGTTTCAGAAAAGCAATTACATTCCTCTGTAGCATGTTGATCTAGAGTTTCGCTTACTATATTATAATTATATAACTTTCTTCAAAGAGGTGTAATATACTTGTAGGCTGTACTTATTTTGATGTTTTGTACAGGTATCAAATTTTAGAACTTATTTAATATACCAGCAACATGTATATTATTGTAACTTTTGTTTTTGTACTTTATAATCAAATACTCCTTTTGTAAATCCTTCACTATACCATTCTCTAGTCTGTTACCCAAGATTTTAGCTCGCCATTCCACCAAATCCTGAAAAATTGCAGGTAAGCTTGAGTCACTGCCAAAACTGCTCAAAAAGTCTTTGCTACAACTATACAGCCAAATATGCGTCAAAAATTTATTTCTTACTCCAAATACAATATTTTTTAACCAATTATTTATTTACTCTGAAAAAACCCTCAATATTTTCAACAGCACTTTTGTAGTTAATTTTATACTTTCGTCCTCCGCGTGCCCTACGTCTAATTGATCTTCTATTATTTGCTTTAAAAATTATTTCTGAATCAGACTTACTGATACGTTCGTTACTGAACAGAGTATTATATTTTATGGTGTTGAGACCATAAGGATACAAAGTATTAAATTGCTCATTATGTTTATTTTCCCACCATAATTTCTCTTGTAAATTGATTACCAAATCGATGATCGTAATTTGCATGGATTCTAACCCATGTTCTAGAAAATGTCTCAGTTCAAAGGTAGATTCTGCAAAAGATTATTTTTTATTTTGTAAACTTGAATGCGATGCAAGTTAATCCTCAAGTGTAAGTTGTTCTTTGTTTGACCTATGTACATCTTTTTACATTTTAAACATTTTATACCGTATATACAGTACCGTATACAAAGTTTTGCAAAAAAATACGGTACTTTCCTTCCAGATATTTGTATTGGATCGGCTTATAGACACAACTTGCATTTTCCTGAACAACATTTACGATACCTAAAACTTCTTACATTACAGTAGTAACAATTACAGAAATCAGCAGAAACAATTACTCTTTTTTTGTTTTCCCCAACTCCACTATTGTTGTTGAGACCCAGATCGTCCGACTTACCAGAAAGGTGTAAGGTATCTATTTGGACAGCAGGAAGTGCCACCCAATTTTGATCTGAACCCAGTGGGAGAGGTATCCACAGGGACCATACCCTCCTTCACCTACCACCAACCTCTCGGAAGGACTTACAGACCCACATGTTTAACGTCATCATACTCCACGTGAACACGATGGTAGTTTTGGCAGTGGCGGGAATCGAACCCGGGCCTAACGAGTGCAACTCCCGCAAGCTAACCACTGGGCTACCACACTCCCCAACTCCACTGTGTAATGGCCTGAAGTATGTGTCTATGGTATTAACTAGAGGGTTGCTTCGTGTCGATTGACCATATCCCCTTACAATAGTCGGCAGGGCGATCATTGCCGTAGCCCCAAAGTTGTCGGTATCGGAATTTTCTAATTGACGCATTATTTTCATAATATACATGATAGTATTTTTATTTTCATATAAATACCAACTGCACAGCAACTTTTATCGCTCACACTACCCAAAGATCCTCTCTACGCTACTGAGTTTGTCACCAATAACCTCTTTTAGCACTACACCCTGAAAAACATGTGTTATATAATCTTCATAACTTATCTCGTCACAAGATATTGACAACGTGATAATTTACAACATGCAGTGGGGAAAGATTCTGCACAATATCTAATACTTTTTTTTGTTAATTTTTAAAATTTTAACTTTTTTATTTTTATTTGTTTCATATATGTCTGTAACTTAAACCGGTAAATAAAGCAACTTCTCCCAGAAATCCACCTCGATGCTCTACACAACCTTCCGTGAAAGTGAAAGCCATTCTCCCCAAACCTGTCACTTCATATAGATACCAAATTAACCATTCCAAACCTTTAGTGCAAAGCAACTTTTACAATTTTACAATATAATAATATTACAAATGAAAGAATTTTAGTGTTTGAAATAAATAAATATTTACCCAGTATCTGAATATGTATGGCACTTAGCAGCCGTACCCCTTCAGCCACCTATATAAATTTCCAAAAGGATTGAATGAATAAGGAAGTGACGTACCACAAATTGGTCGTGGGGGGTTGTGACAAACCACTCCCCAGTTAAGCATACTTTAGACCCAGGTAACACTCACGGGAACCGGTACTTCTCAGTGAAATGGCAAAAATCACAAAACATAATGACAAGAAAGAAATGACATGAAGGAAAAAGACCACTAGAGTAAAAACACAGAAGTGGACCAACATTGAATTACATTAAAAACACTAAATTTTTGTATACATTAACCTCATTGCTCCAAGCCAGCTTAATTACCCCCATCAAACTCCACAGCTACTAGTGCATGGGACTCCAATATACAGGGTGTCCAAAAAAGATTGAAACGTGCTTTAATTCTTAACCTGTTGGAGATAAGTGGGCAATGTAAATTGCAAAAATGTTGAAATTAAGGTAGGAAATGACTAAGTTAATGAAATAGTCCTCCCATTAATTTTCAAAAAGTTACACTTTTTAATTTTTATACGACCCCCTTATACAAATTGGATCAATTAGAAAATTTTTATTTTTAATGCAACAAGATTATTAAAAAACCCGCATATCTGTATCTTTAAAATCAACTGAATTATGATAAAGGAAAAAATCTAACTCATGCCACTTTTCTGTACCATGTGAAAGGCTGTTTCATCAGTGAAAATAGGAATCAAACAAATTTGCGATGGAAATTGTTTAGATCAAAAATACGTTAATATGTGCAAAAACTTTTTATCACAAATGCATCTAAATAAAGCATTACGCATACAGAGATCATATAAAGCAGTGGTACTCATGACGCGGTTGGGTATCCTATGTATTATCATACAGTTTTATCTTTTTAACACTTTACAACATAGTTGAAAAGTGTTTATGACTTTGTTCATTCTATCTGTCTGTCTGTCTGTCCGTTAGCACGATAACTGCCGTAAAAATGACTATCAAAATGAAATTTTACTAGTTGTTCAGACAGTCTGTGAAACCTATGGGAATATAAATTAATAATATCACCCAATAAGTTTTGGACTGAATCCGGGTTGAAAAAATGAAATACACTGAACCCTATGGGACCTAATTTTTCAAACATTTTTTAAGCAGATTTAAAATTGACAAATTGTTTCGAAAGTTTTATGAAATATTCAAATTATCCCATAAAATATATAAAAAACATTTCAGCAATATATTTAGTAGTTTTTTAAATAAAAATTAAAATAATAATCACACCCTTTATATGGAGAGATCACGAGACCATTATATGAAGAGATCAAGTAACCATTATATGAAGAGATCACATGACCCACTTCAAAATAAAATATGGCATCCATCTTGTGTCAAAATCGTGATTTTTAAAGTTCTTTTTAATTCATATTTAATGTTGCATACATCCTAAAACCGCTTTATTTTTGCTTAAATTCTGTGCATCTACATATTGAAACAACGCAATTACAATATAGCTGAGTTTAAATGATCATCCAACTTTAATTATCTCCACAACGAAGCCTACTTTTTTTTCACTTATGGAAAATGTAGATACCAAAAGATGTAGAATGAGTTGTATAAGAATTGCTGCATTTCCTTAACGCAAAATTATTTAACTCATGGAGTCTGCAATATAGCTGATATGAATAAAACATTGATTGAATTTATGCAGAGAAGCAAACGATTTTTCGATGAAGTTTTAAGCATAGAGTTAAATTACTTGTACATCCATGGTTTTAAGTTTTTAAATAAAACAAATTATTATAGTATTGTGATGAATGAAATGAATGGAAAAATTTTTATGAATGAAATGCTGCTTTTATAACGTGATCCAGGCGTGTTATATTTCGATGACGTCATTTGAATCAATTTAATTTGTTTTCGACGAAGTTTTCAAATATAATAAATTTTTGTAGTATTATGATAATTTTAAAAATATTACCCAAGAATGTATCGCATTTTAGAGATGTTTAAACCAGGCAATTTATATTTCAATGACGTCATTTCAATAAAGTTCATTATTTTTTCGATGAAGTTTTATGTTTTCAAGTATAATAAATTAATGTAGTATTGTGATAATTTTAAATATATTACCGAGGAATGTATCGCATTTTAGAGATGTTTAAATAAAATTGCATTGAAGTTGGACAGTGTTTCATAATCAACGTTTTATGCATGATTGTTCAGTTCAATATGCTCTAATCGAGGTCTTCAATTTGGTGCCTTGTTCTTGTTTGTGATATGTCACAAATTTACATTTCTACATGTTCAATTAGATATAACTCGCTCAATTTTAAAGATACAGATATGCAGGGGGTTTTAATGATCTTGCTGCATTAAAAATAAAAAATTTTGATTGACCCAATTTGTCTACGGGGGTCATATAAAAATTTATAAAATGTAACTTTTTGAAAATTAATGAGAGGACTATTTCATTAACGTAGTCTTATTTTCTACCTTACTTTCAACATTTTTGCAATTTACATTGCCCACTATCTCCAACAGGTAAAGAATTAAAGAGCATTTCAATCTTTTGGGGACACCCTGTATACCTCTACCACACACATAGTTTACACTACCTGAAGTAATATTGAATCTCTCAATCCAACCTCTCATTATCGTTATTTATACCTCTTATTAACGGGTATCGCTCATGACATTCAGTTAAAGTTATGTTATAAAAACTTTTTGCTATATCCATCAAAAACCATGGTGGTATGTCCATCAAAACCCTTGTTTTATTGCTGCTTGCAAGTAAGACACTTATATTTGTCTAAGGTTTTGGTATTTAATTTTTTACTTCGTTTTAATTTATTTATAATAATGTTTCTAAATATTTTTATTTAGACAAGTACTCCAATGTGCCAAATAATTAATTTTAAAGGTGAAATCATTTCTTTTATCATTAATGAAAAAAAGGTTTATTATTTTCATCAGAAGCAATGCACACATTCAGAAAAACTCGTATCCATATTTGGTGGAGTTTCAATTAGTTCCAAAGGTGTCGGGTAAAAACTGAAATCAGGCACATATTCATGGTCCATAAATCCAATTAGAATATCGTCAATAAATCTGAAATACAAAAGTTCGTTTAAAAAGTGTGTTCCTATTTCAAATTAACTGAATGTCATGAGCGATACCCGTTAATAAGAGGTATAAATAATGATAGTGAGAGGTTGGATTGAGAAATTCAATGTTATTTCAGGTAGTGTAAACTATGTGTGTGGTAGAGGTATATTTGGAGTTTCGTGCACTAGTAGCTGTGGAGTTTGATGGGGGGTAATTAAGATGGTTTGGAGCATTTGATGTTAATGGTTTTATTTGATATATAGCTTTTATCTGTTTAAACAAAAATTTAGTGTTTTTAAATGTAATTCAATGTTGGTTTACTTCTGTGTTTTACTCTGGTTTTTATGTTTTGTGGTTTTTGCTATTTCACTGTGAAGTACCGGTTCCCAGAAGTGTTACCGCAGTGTAAAGCATGCTTAACCAGGGAGTGTGTGGGGGTCACCCCCCCCCCCCCACACACACACACAGCCAATTTGTAGTACGTCACTTCCTTATTCATTCAATCCTTTTGGAAAATTATATATATATATATATATACACACACATATTGAGGGGAGGGGCATATTTTAAACAGATAAGGGAAGAGTTTTGCGGGGGAAATTTATCTAAAATTAATTAAAATGCAGATTTACAATATGATCATGGAGAAATTTACTAAAAAAAGTATTTCAGTGATTGGTGTGAACCCCGAACCCCTTATAAATAAATATATATATATATATATATATATATATATATATATATATATATATATATATATATATATATATATATATATATTTAAAACTTGAAATTTTTTTTTTTTTTTTTTTTTTTTTTTTTTTTATCAATTTTAGTGAACAGATTAAAAAGCCAAGTGCAAAAATAATTTTTAATACAACATGTAAAGCGCTATGCTGCAATGTTTACATGTGTATTCCCATATAAATTCCCAAAAAGGGGACGAGTAGCAATGTACTCGTGCAGATTCTAGCAGTGTGACAGAAGTACCGGCCGGGGGGAGTTGCGACCCCCATCTCTCCGGTTAAAGCTTTTTCCGCCATGGCAAACGCTCCCAGTAACCGATACTCCCTACTTAATTTGCCTCAAGACCCTTTATAAATCCGTAAAAATCGCATACATATACAATTTCAATAACATGTTAAAAATCTAAAAGTTTACTTTTCTACGCTGCAACTATTCAAGAATCATGCTTTAAAAATATAACATATATATTATACAGTTATATTTTTAAAGCATGATTCTTGAATAGTTGCAGCGTAGAAAAGTAAACTTTTAGATTTTTAACATGTTATTGAAATTGTATATGTATGCGATTTTTACGGATTTATAAAGGGTCTTGAGGCAAATTAAGTAGGGAGTATCGGTTACCGGGAGCGTTTGCCATGGCGGAAAAAGCTTTAACCGGAGAGATGGGGGTCGCAACTCCCCCCCCCCCCCCCCCCCCGGCCGGTACTTCTGTCACACTGCTAGAATCTGCACGAGTACATTGCTACTCGTCCCCTTTTTGGGAATTTATATATATATATATATATATATATATATATATATTGAGGAGATAATTTACTAAGAATTTAGTTTGACTGTGAAACAAAAATTTGGCTTTATAGCTTAGATATATTATTACAGCTTAGATGTAACTTCGTAAGTATTTCATATCCTTTAGAAGGCAATGTTTAAAATTCAACCAGAATTTCAGAATAAATTATTCACGAAACACTATACATAGGTAATATTTTATTACATAAACTGATAAATCAAAATTAAAAATATTGATAAAAATGACATATCATTATATTAAATAATTTTTTGTATATTCTACATATGAATAGATTCAAAATCATGAAGGTGATAGAATATCTAAGAATTACCAAAGCACTAATAAGATGCTTAAGTTCAAAATATACTTTTTAATATTTTTTTCTAATTTTTAAATTATGGATCAAAGATCAGCAATCTTTCTACATTGTTAATTTATACTTCTAATATTTTATATTAACTTAAATTTAATTTCTCAGCAGGTATTGATGTTCAACAGTATCAGTACAATTAATTTTGAAAAACTAAGACGAAATTATAAAGTTACTGAAAAATAATTTTTTAATTTTTAGCCACCAATTAAACTTTTTGATTAGAAATATTATGCAATGAATTGCTAAATTCACCAATGGCTATTACTTTAATTGGATGATGCATTCATGATTTTCATTCATGAGCTTTATTAAGATTACATTTTTTTGTATACTACATATGTATCAATAAAAATGTGCTTGGTACTCAAAATTTGATATGCATTTAAATTTTGATGTGAAATTTACAATTCAATCATTTTTTTTTTTAAACTTTGCAAGAATATTTTAAATAACTTTCACTATGAATTATGCAATTTATAAGATAAGTGTAGTTTAAACATGATACCATAGGTATACACGTGAGATTAGGTTATGACTTAAATTATAATTTCATTGGATAGTTAGTCTGAAAGTGAAGACAAATCAAAAGAATTATAACCTGGATATGAGGATAAATATAATAGGACTTGTGGATTAAAGAAGTAGCTATTTGCTTTACTCTATAATAAAAGTTTAAGCGTTATGCCACTGTACTTTTGCAACCAAAAGTACTCTCTAAAAAACAAATTGCTTATATAAGACATATTGCAAAATAAAATGATTTCGAAGAGCATGGCCCTGAAAAGGGCCATTTGTTTTTATAATTTTTATTTAAATCAGTATTAGACATATTAGAGAGAAGCAAATAGTCAAATAGCAATTGAAATATGTCATCAAAATTTTTGCTGGATGAGTGGAAGTTAATTCCCATCGTTGATAGGTACATATAAAAATTTTTACCTTGGTGTAATACCCGTGCAGAGAAATTTAAAGGTTTACTACAAATCAGTAGTATGGCAGTGGAATAAAACTGGTAAAGTTGAATCGATGTCCAGTAAAAAAACAAATCAAAATTACTTTAATGTAAAGTGAATGCATTACGTTAAGCAGGTTACACAATACTTCAGCAACCAGATAGTAAAGACGAAACAATATTTACAAATATGAGCTCTCAAGCTCATGGCAAAAGGTTTTCAGTATAAGTTCATGACTACACACCTTTAGTACTGGATAACGTTGACACAGCATAGGTAAGTAAAAGAAACATCATCATCATCATCATATTTTGCACGACAGCCCAGGATGAGCCATGGCCTTCCGCTGAAAATTCCTCCAGGACTGTCTATTTCTAGACCTGGTCTGCCAGTCTCTTGCTCCAATCACTCTAAAATCTGAATCAACTAAGTCAAGCCATCTCAGCATTGGTCTTCCTCTTTTTCTACTAGTAAAGGGCCTTGCAGCAAACATCTTCTTTACCGGGTCCCTTTCATCCATTCTAGCAATATGAGAGGTCCAGTTCATTCGCTTAATTTTAAAATATTTAATAATATCGGGTTACTTAAAATATCTATAAATCTCTGGGTTAAAACGCCTCCGCCAAAGGCCATTCTCCTTTACTCCACTAAGGATGCCTCTGAGAACCCTACGCTCAAAAACAGCAACTCTACCCTCTCCATTTTTTGTTAAAGACCATGTTTCCGAACCATACATTAGGACCGGCTTAATAATAGTTTTATAGATAAGGAACTTTGTTTTTCTAGAGAGGAAACAAGACCTCAAAACAGGACAAAGTCCAAAACATGCCTTGTTGGCCAGTGAAATACGATTTTGAACTTCAGGGATATTTTTTTCATTAACAAAAGATCCCATGTATTTAAAACCAGAAACAATTTCAAACTCATGTGGGCCAATTTTCAAAAAGTTGGCCGTATCACCAGTTGGTGAGTAAAAGAAACATCTTACCAAAATATCGTGAACTTTCCAAAAGCCACTATTTCCAGGTCACACGTTCTTTGCAAATTTACTTTCGCGCTTCACAGAGTCTACAACGCGGGAAAAAAAACATGGCCTCTATCAACAGAGCACCAACAAGTATAAAATTTACCACACTTTCGAACTTAACAGTCGAAAAGACTCGAACGTACATTTTCCAGCATGGTCAGCAACAAACTATGTCCGTACTTGACATCTTACTCTGAACTGAGTAGATCACATTCAACAGCTCAATCTCATTGATCTAACTCATTGATCTCTCCTAACCCAGTGCTAAAAAAATGTGTCCCATATATATACTCAGCGATGGGTACGCTCTAGAATAGAACCGTTGCCAGCAGCGCCCTCTGTATATGCAAAACAGGATGCGTGCACGGTGTGAAGGTGATTTGCATGATAAGCCCGTTCTGTTCACCTTGCGATTCATTCACGAGAACGAAAAAACCATTCTAAAAATGAAAACATGTTCAGGTGAAACGAGAATCGCAATGAAAACAAAACTAAGTTTCCGACAATCGGCCCCCTCATGCAAAACACCAAGTCTCGACGTGCATGCAATCATACAATGAATTTATTCTAAGGATCAGGACAAAAAGATGTGTCAAGGTCCTCAGAATCCTGCTAAAACAAAGTAGATAGACCAATTTCAATACAACATTTAAAGTGAAAAACACTTATATCATTCTAAAAAGTGAATAGCTTTTGTCAATTTCTCAATCCGACAAATACTTAACAAGCACACTTATCCACTATTCCAAAACAGATCATAAGCATTATTTTAAGTATATGAAATAAAAAGGATATCATAGTAATAAAACTCTTAAGAAAACAAAGTATGGTCATACCATACCTGCCAACCCTCACTGAAGAAAATTCAGTAGATTTCTTAAAGCGCGTGTTTCAATGTCATAACAAACGTTGCAGTATAAAAATAACAAACATTTAGGGGAAAATAGGGATTTTTCTCATCTCCATCTACACAGATGGCTCAAAAATGGATTCTGGAGTTGGGGCTGCGTTTGTGGGTTCTCGGAGAATCTTCTCCTGGCGTAGCAGGCTGGACAAGAACAACAGTGTGTTCCAGGCAGAACAAATAGCAATCCTCCAAGCACTGAAGTGGGCTGGAAATCAAAACATAGCATTCACATTCCATTCAGATAGCCAATCGGCAATAGCGGCTCTGAATAAGCCCTTTAACACAAACCCACTGGTCCATGAAATTCTTGAAGCAATAAAATCCCTAAGGCATAGGTACACAATAAATTGGGTAAGGGTTCACATCGGTATACAACATATATCAGTATAACAAATGAATAATTTTGGTAAAGATCGCTGTATTCTCCAATAACTAATTTTTCAATTAAATTATTTTCTGAATTTATTACAGTTGAAACTTCTGTTGTGGTATTGTTGTATTTTTCTTGAAGGAATAATCCTTTTAAACAAGGAGTAGTAAGGATATGTGTTTTTTCACACTCTGTTACGTTACTGTGTTTAGAAGGCAGTACAAATTGACCACTTAGGAGCCAAAGACATAATCAGAATTTGAACTGACTGGGTTAGCTGGATGATCATAAGTGTGCCCCATTCCTCTTATGACAGAAAAAAAAACTCTCTAAACAATCCTGATTTAATCTAGAAGTGATTATGTAAGTGATTATGCCAATTCCAGTTAAATACATATACAACTTTTGCAAAGATGTAATGGAAATTATATATCCTTTTTGAAATGGCATTAAAGATTTTTTGCCAACAACTGTCATATTTTGCATTGTCTCATCATTATGACAATTAGCAATTGCACAAGTTGGCATCACACTTCACAAATACAACACTTTTGCCAAAAATACACGAAAAGCAAGTTTGAAAATGATTTACAATTATTATCACTCACGAAAGATCCACATGAAAGAGAGCAGGGAATCAGTCTTTAGCCATTTGACGTTACAACCTTCCTCCCCTTTCAGTGGACTGATCCTGTTTCCCAGATGGGCCAACCTGTAGTATTCTACAAACCTTGAAGAGCGCCCTCCTTGCCCTTTTATTAGCAGATCAGATCTGCTTAGCCTTTTGTTAAGAGAGCAATGTTTGTCCTCAAGCGAAAAGCAACCAGTTCTTGTATTTCCTCAGATAAGTCCCAGAGCCCTTTCTCTGCGTTCATTACCGTAAATTTTGATCGTGTCTATCTCTCCTATCTCTCCAACTGTTTATAGCTAGTTAGTACTTTATAGTTTTCACAACGATTTTATCTGGATGCTTCGACCATAGACTTCAGGTTAAAATATAAAATTACTTTACGAACTTGTTTTTCAGTATATAAATTAAACTTATCTGACCTGACATCAACCTGACCTATAATCTATAAACTTGCTTGGCGGCACATAAATATGTACTTAAATATGTATAGTTTCATTTCTTCTGTTCAAACCTAACCAATCATTACACATTTTTAGAATCTCCAAGTTCATTTAATGCCCTGATTTTTAAAAAAAAAATAAAATTATCTCATACTTATGCACAAATATTTCACCAAGGAGTAAGTAACAGATTCAGCTGAAACAATAGTAACATTTTAAGTAAATTAAAGCTTTCCCATACATTGGAAAACCCAGGTTAAAATACTAAAATATTGAAATTATAACCACTATACTTTGCAAACAAAGAGCTCATCCAAAATCCAATTATATACACTTGTAAGGATTTCAAAGAGCTATATTTTTGCATAATTGTTTACAGGTTTAGTTTTTGAGATAGCTTTACAAACTTGAAAAAGGGGAAATTTTCACTCTTCAACTCGACAAAACGATTACTCGAAAACTATAAGCAGATTTTTAAAATATAAATATAGATTTAGCAACTAAATTTCCTAATACATATTTTTAGTCCCTACTATTTAAATCTGTCTTTTATGGTTTCGAAGATATTTCGAGTGAAAATAAGCAAAATGAAAAAAAAAAAAAAACACTTGCTCGGACAGATACTTTTTAAGTTTTTCAAAAAACAAGTTTAAAATATTAAAAAATTGAAATTAATTTTATATATTCACAATCTTGACCCTATTTCCTACAAAACAAGAAAATATATTTACATCTTTGTCTATTAAACTTAGAGGTATACGCAACAAAATGTTTACATTTTTTTTGCAATGCTCTGATTTTCATAAAAATTCCAAGCATAAATGTTATTCAAACATAAAAAATATGTGCCCTTTTTTTAATCCTGGGGGAAACTCTGATATTTATTTATGTTTATACTTATGTATTAGCTTTTTATGCATTTTTAAATATATATTTTTATATTTGTTATGCACAAAACCCAAAATGGCGTCCTTTAGGGCTTTTCAAACACAAAACGCATTGGAGCCATTCTTGGCAGCAAAAAAAAATGGTGGATTTCGCCAAATTCTTTATACTGAATCTGTTCCGCAACAATGAAAGATTAGATTTTTAAGATACAGCAAAGAAAATAAAATTTTCATACAAAATAAGTGCAAAAAATAGAAATTTCTATTCGATTATAACCAAAATAAGAGGTAACACATAGCAACATATTCTAAATCATCATGCCAAATCGCAAATCATTTGATGTTATAGGTCTGGAGCTAGCCTTGATAGAAAATCTCTCAATTTTAAAAGGATTTGGTCAGCGGTTGCACTGAGCTTTTTTAAATATAGCAAGATAGTACTGTATAGATCTTATGCATTGGTGGCAAAATATTGATACTCAATATTAATTTCTGATTAAATGCAGTACAATATGTTGAAATATTTTTGTCGGTAAATCCGGAGATTAGGTCACCGCAAATTTTTTTCTAAGTACAAAATCGGGCCAAGTTGGCCTGTGGTTGGTGCTTTCTTCCGTGTTTTGAAATTGGCTCCACCCATCCTCAGTGATGTCATTTACCGTCATTAGAAATAGGCTCCTCCTACCAAAATGATGTTTTGGTAGAAAAACCCTGTTTCTAAAGACAGACTATTGTGTTTGTTCTAAACAAGATTTTCTAATATAAATGATAATTTAATTTAACTTAAATAACAGTGAATAATACTCAAAAAAACGTTACAAAATAAGATTTTTGTGTATTTTAAGAAAATTAAATAACTTTATAAAACTCCAGAATAAAAAAATTAATAATACTCATGTAAACGTTCCAAAATCAGATTTTTGTAAAATTTAAAATTTTTATGCTACAATTTTATCTGTGCATATCAAGATCGCTTTCTCCATCTAACTGAGGATCCATATAAAGGAATGGGTTCGACCTACAGATCCGTGTAAGAGCAGGGATTTGATCTAAAGATCGAAAATTGTGGAACGGATGTATTAGTGGTCCGTATGTACCAGTGGTCCGTACAGGGGCAGGGGTTTGACCTAAAGGTCGTTCTACACCGGAACGGGGCCCCCAGTGATCTCCGGTTTATTAGGAACGGTCGCCTGCGGCGCCCAGACACAGAATATGCTACAATTTTATCTGTGCATATCGCACGTAGCAAAATCACTTTCTCCATGCAACCGAGGATCCGTATTTATCACTCATAATCCCTTTCATAACACACCAATTAATCACTTCTTTCAAACCTTTATTTTCCAAATCATAGTAAAATTTTATTCTAGATTCATTCATACCAACATCCATTCTACCACGCTTTACAAAACTACACTCACCTTCCATTTGCTCGCGCATACCAGAAGACATAAGGGAAATATAATCGACGACAAAAGCAAATCCGCAAAACTAAAACGAATAATTATTACAAAATAAATCAAATAACGAAAGAACAAGCAAACACGCACAACAATGGCCAAAAATATTGATAGAAATGTTCTTTTACATCAAAAAACTGGGCCGAACCGGAAAATAGGCCCCCACTCATTTTTCAAAGTACGATCCCGCGCCAAGTTGGCGCGATTAATCGGGTTGCAATTTCATTTCGGATACTTCGCCAATCTGGTAGCCCACGACTTCGTTTATCCAATCACCGCGCGTCTATTTGGGAATCTGCATTTTAATAGGCAGTAATAGTCTTCTGTGTATTTCATCAGACCTTTTTCGATCGAATTCGTTGACTCTTGTTTTTACAGATCTTTTTCGATCGATTTGCAAAGATTTAAACACGTATGAACTTTTTGGAATAGATATTTAAAACATTCCTCGTAATTCATGGACATTAACATTTTACGAAAATTTTCAATAAATATGCAGGTTCCGGTGTTAAATGTACGTATATGTTCAAGAAAACGTGCTGCGGTGTTGAATGTACGTGTAAGAAAACGTGTTCCGGTGTGGATGTAATTAAAAATATGGATATCCGTTACATAAAGGTGAGTTCTTTTCTTTGTTTAATCCGTGTTTTGAAATTGTCTTTTGTATTTTTCCGTGTTTTAAAATGGGTTTCTTAATTTTAAAGTATCGTTTTTTTCTTGATTTTTGTTAAAGTACAAACTTTTTTCTAAGTATCGTTTTCTCTTGAATTTAGTTAAAGTACAAACTTTTTTCTAAGTATCGTTTTCTCTTGAATTTAGTTAAAGTACAAACTTTTTTCTAAGTATCGTTTTCTCTTGAATTTAGTTAAAGTACAAACTTTTTTCTAAGTATCGTTTTCTCTTGAATTTAGTTAAAGTACAAACTTTTTTCTAAGTATCGTTTTCTCCTGAATTTAGTTAAAGTACAAACTTTTTTCTAAGTATCGTTTTTTCTTAAATCGTTTTCTCTTGAATTTAGTTAAAGTACAAACTTTTTTCTAAGTATCGTTTTCTCCTGAATTTAGTTAAAGTACAAACTTTTTTCTAAGTATCGTTTTCTCCTGAATTTAGTTAAAGTACAAACTTTTTTCTAAGTATCGTTTTTTCTTAAATTTTGTTAAAGTACAAACTTTTTTCTAAGTTCTGTTTTTTCTTAAATTTTGTTAAAGTACAAACTTTTTTCTAAGTATCGTTTTTTCTTAAATTTCGTTAAAGTACAAACGTTTTTCTAAGTTCTGTTTTTTCTTAAATTTCGTTAAAGTACAAACGTTTTTCTAAGTTCTGTTTTTTCTTAAATTTTGTTAAAGTACAGGCGTTTTTCTAAGTTCTGTTTTTTCTTAAATTTTGTTAAAGTACAAACGTTTTTCTGAGTTCTGTTTTTTTTTTTAAATTTAGTTAAAGTACAATCTGCCATTACGCGATATTTTTATACGTCTGCCATTACGCAATATTTTTAAAATGCACAAAAATCGTATTTTGTAATATTTTTATGAGTATTATTCACTTTTATTTATATTCAATTGCAATATCATTTAACAAAATTCCAGTTCATAAAAGTATAGAATACGACGTCATTATGGTAGGAGGAGCCTATTTTAAAACACGGGAAAATACGTCACTTCAGTTGGGAGGAGTCAATTTCAAAACACGGGGAAACGCGCCATCTTGGCGCAATTTTGTACTTAGAAAAATGAGTGGGGGCCTATTATCCGGTTTTACCAAAAACTGTAGCAAACACAAAAACGTATTCTTATTGGATGCTACACAATTTCCGCCGAAAACATCCGATACAAGAGGTTACCAGATTGCAACATAAAGTGCGTGGCGTCTTCTCCGATTTAACCTCACAAAGTGCGTGGCGTCTTCTCCGATTTAACCAAGGTGACCTAATCTCCAGATCAGCCTTTTTGTCTGCATACTGATTTACAATGTTTCTAGTACCTCTTATTCAAAATGTTTTTTCCTCAAAACCCATCATTTTGCCATCTTGAAACTTGCTATATATCTATACAATAAGTATAAGATGAACATACTAGGGGGCTACTGTACCTTGCTCGCTCATCAAACACCGCTGAATGACTCGCTTCGCTGAACCTCGGCAGCATACGGTTGCATCCCACATAATCATTGAGTAAAAACTGCTTCAATATATTTTGATAAGAAAATGCATCCTCCAGAAATAACATTATGTTCAGCAAAACAGGTTGCTTTGCCTGACGACCTATGTAAATTTTTAACATACCTCCTACAGATCTGAAATTGGGTGCACAACTTCCAGGACAATTTAATCCATTAAAATTTGGGGGATCCTCAAAAAATAAAAATGCCAGTTTTTCCCATTGTTGCAAGATCATTAGAAATGAGTCAAATATGCAGTCTCACTTCTATATATATATTTAATCCCATTGTTGTAAGATAGTTAAAAGGGAGGTAAATATGCAGCTTCGCTATTTTTTGTATACATACGTACATCATTGTAGATTCCAGGGTTTGTTTACCATTTTAAAGCTGAAAACTGGAATTTTATTACATATTAGATATTTATATGAAAAAAAAAATCAAAAATGATGTTTGGGATTTTCAAAATTAATAAATTTTTCTGCTTTGTTTTTTAAAGTGGTATGTATTGTATAGTTGTTGAGACCCAGACCGTCAGACCTACCAGAAAGGTGTAGAAGACCCAGACCGTCAGACTCGTCCAGAGGACTAAGAGCAACTATTTGGACGGCCGGACCATAAAGGTGTAAGGTAACTGTTTGGACGGCCGGATGTATTGTACAGTATATCAGTCCATAAAAATAGCTTTAAAATCAGCTATATATGACCCCTGTATCAATCTATAATAAAAAAAAAATCAAAGAGCCAGAAAAAATTAAAATTTTCATACTCCATAGATACAACCTATAAATTAAAAATCATTGAAATCTGAGACAAGGTCCAAAACTAATTTTAAATTGTTACATTTATATCATGTACATCATATCCCATAGAATGAATGCAATCACATATAATCCTTGAATCAACAAATGGCAATATTTCTCATTTTCCGAATTTCCCTTTCAACTGAAAGACTAGAACACACACATAAAAACTGTTTCTGAATGTTCAGAATGTATATTTTCTAGAAAGAGAGTGATTTGTTTTCTCAAACAGTATTAAAGTCATATACGTGATCCCTTGAAAATCTGATTTTTTTTTACTCAGAAGCAAGACTAGATCCAAACTGGTAGCAGATTAAAAGAAATATTTTGTCATGGTTAATACTTCGACAAAAATGTTTTGTCAAAGTATTAACCATAGTGCGAACATAAAATAAAGTAAAATAATAAAATGGTCGAACTACATGTGGGACATGTAGTTCGACCATCACGTGGGAAACAATGTTTTTACCCAAAAAGTCAAATAACTTACCTTTACATTCAAATTAATATTATCGATTCTACCTTTACCTTCCAATATTCCGCAATCTGCTACTAAAAAAGTAGTAACATATGGTCCTAATGATTTCTTTAGAATGTAATGGACAACTCGTTTCAATATAACGTTTAACTTCATTCTCATTTTTATGCAATATATAATAAATAACTATAAATTTTGAAATCAGATTTAAAATAAAAATCTTAATCTAGGACCATAAATAGACTTTCTATTTAACAAAGACTGCATGATAAAGTCTACCAATCCAGTTTCAGAAAAAATACGCATTTGACTTGCCAAAAAAAAATGTTGAAGTCAAATTTCATTTTTAACAAACCAAGAAGTTCAGAATAAATAACTGAAACTAAAACGTATTTACAGATTACAAATTTTCAGTTTAACAGTAATAGATAAATAAAATTACTCAAGACTACTAAAATTTCAAAAAAATATTTGAAAACTACGAATTGAATTGCTAAATCTTGTGCTCAAAAGCATTTCAAGCTGTGTTATACGAGAGCCCTTCATAAGAATCTTAATCCGTGATAAGAACTATCACTAGTAGAACTCATTGCAGGACTCTTCATTCAGCAACAGCAGCGGAGATAGGCGGTTACGGGGCCAGCCCAATCTGGAGTTGCCACAACGTCACTTTGCGTACAGAACCCGCCGCCAAGTGGCGCTGACATCGGTTCTTGGCGAATATCCCAATCAAAGAATTTCTAACCGTAAAGAAGGGAAGCTTCCGTAGACCCAATGTAAACAGCCTTATCGCGACTGCGGAAAATCTGTCATGCAGGAAAAGCAACGTTACAGGACGAGAATCCGGGATGAAGGATTCTTTATTGTTTCTTTTCGTTTTTTTTTTTTTTTTAATACTTTGATTTGATAATCGTATGATAAGTGATGCAATTTAAATGGAAAACATATTTTCATTTACATAAAGATTTTTTAAAGCAAAATAAAAAATTTTAATGCTTTTTTTTACCTCCAATTACATTCAAAATAAGAATTTAAATTTGCATGCTTTGTCCTTGTATAAAATTTTTTTTCAATTTAAGATATTTTTCCGTTATCATTAAAAGATATTACGGTAAAATAAAATTATATTTTATTTCATATCTAATTATACTTAAAATAAGAATTTTATTTTGCATGCATGATCTTACAAAAAACTTTTACACTCAAATTCAAGTGCACTCTTATATGTAATATTAATAAAATAGAAATTATAAATGCACTTACCTTTGACATGATCAGGTAAAACGAATAAAGAGTAAGAAGTTCCACAATTTTTTTTCACACATTTTCGCTCTACAGATATATTTTATTCTCAGATTTTATTTCACAGATATATTTTATACTCTTCATAGAAGATAATTTTTGTAAATTTTAATAATACCCCTGCAATTTATAAGTTGCAGATGAAATGGTTTTAAGATAGAAACTCTTCTATATTTTACATATTTCTTTCAGATAAACTCTTTTAGCAGAAGTGTAACTTAAACTACAGAAATTAAGGAGAAAAAAAAACTCCTGTAATAATTGTAAAATCAATAATGGTTCCTACCAGGAAAAAAGAATGTCCTATAAAAATAAATTAGACAAAGAAAATAATGAAACATGAGTGAAGCTAAGCAAAATTTAATCAAACAATTTTTATTTACACATATTCATTATATAAACACATTTACATAGAAAGAAAATCACAGTATAAATAATCTAAAAGTATTTTATTTCTAATGTTATCTGCTTCAACACATCCAGCAAATCAGCCTGAACAGACAGAAAATTAAAAATAATTCTATCTCAACAAGCTAATCAACTGGCTTATGTCAAGCTAATCAATTGGCTTAAGATTAGTAAAATCAAAAGTTCTAAGTATACAAATGAGTAAATATAATCATGATAAGGATCCTAAACGACAAGATCCTTTATTTCTAAAGGTGTTTATTGCGATTATATATGCATATTAAATAAAACAATAGATTAAATACTTTTAGGATCGAAATAATTCACGTACCTTTTGTGTTTGCAAGAGACTCAGTAAATCGGTCATTTTAAGACAATCCCAATAGGAAAATCAAATGTACACAGCCCAGAATTGTAATACACGATTAAATACATGTCAACCATGTAAATGAAGTGACAAAAATATTAAATTAACAACTTAAAATTGTAATGAAGTCAGCCCACGTGGTAATACAACAGACAAACACAGTGACTTGCGAAAGAAATAACCCATTTCCTTCTCCTCCTTGACAAAGAATCTCTATCCATCACCCAAGATGCATTGCGCGAAATCACACCAGCGCCCATCGAGAAGGGATTTTACTCGAAGGGAATACCCCTGTACGGTTACTTCTCCTTTGAACATCTCTTCCGCAGTAGCCAGATGGCGATAGTTAAGTCTAAGCGAACCTTCCCCCGTTTGTCCCAATGACGCGCCAATGCTTAGCCCTTGCAGTTGCAGTGCAGTTGAAAAACAATGCGGTAACCCTTACCAACCGAATTTATTACCACGTTTTTCCTTCTGTGAAACAAACCGAAGCGTTGTTATGTCATTTATGAAGCGCCTGGCTGGTTGTGCCGTATCTTCGATGTGTGCGTTCAGTATCAAGACTAACTAGAAAGACTAACAAGGCTAACTAGTCTTTCCAGTTAGCCTTGGTTGAGTATGTTGAAGCTTTGACATCAGTTGGCTGGATTGCAGGTGTGCAAATAGAGTACATAGGAACCACCCACAGTGGGCGGAGCAACGGGATCTGTTTTTCCTGTTGGTCAAGAGCAAGGTAGGTCAGAGAGAGGGGGGTGCTTTTCGACCAGGAGAGCAACTTGAATCGTGACGTCACTGACTTACAAGTCAAGAATAGGGGACATAGAGATACGTTATAAAATTTAGCAAGTTCGCGTTTATAATTCGAAAAGGAGATAAGGTCATTCGTAATAAAATTTTAGAAGAATGAAATTAAATGATTCTACTCATACATGCATAAGGCTATCATTAACATATTATAATACATATATTATTTATAATAAAAGCTGACATATATCGTGAAAAGTGTAGTAAGTATAAAAATTACATTTCAAGTGTTTTTATACAGATATGAATAAATATCTAATCATCGGATTTTTAAAAATATAGTAACCATTATCTTAAACATTGATAATACTTTCTACATGTAATATAAATATGTATTTCAAAAATATCTAATTGCGTAAAAAATCTCTCATACCTATATTGATGACTATGAAATATCATCAATCTAGTAGTTACATAACTATATATTATATTAAAAAGAGTAGATCGGATCTTGGGAAAAGGGAGTTTTGACGGTCGAATGGATGGTCAATGGCAGTAGATTTATTTTATTTACCCAACAAAAAGACTATGCATTTTGTGAGCTAGTAGAATATAATGACTCTTGGTTAAGCCACTGAATCTGTCAGTTTCACAAAGATATTTTAAGCATGCAAAATCGATGTTATTAAACTTTATAGAGTTTTAAATATATAAACTATGTACAGTTTTAAAATTGTAAAGCAATGTTCACATGGATCATAAATAATAAATCAATACATACCATTTTTATGTCATGATACTGCTTTTACACCATTTAGAGGCTTTTCTTTGATTTTTTCCTTCTACTAATTGTTGCATGAAAGTCTTATTTAAGTGTTCAATGCGAATGAATGTTCTGGTTCGTGAAAACAATGTTATGGCTTTTAGTGATGTAGAAGGTGAAATGTTTGCTAATTTTGACTGCAAGTCCTTAATGACGCATTTCTCTTTTGATATATATGTGCCATGCATTTCTAAGAAAGTATTCTCCCACTTTTTTATTTCTTCTGAAAATGTTGGCCTTGAATTTTAGTTTTATTGTAAATACATTTTTTAGGCATTATATTTCAACTTTTAGTTTTGTATTCTAAGCTTTTTACATATCAGAACGAAATGCCCCATAACTTGAGATGATGTGAATATAATGTCAATATTATGATTAGTAAAGAATTGCGCTTTATGATTATGTATATTAATAACAAAGTAAAATGCTTAAGGCATTTAAAATTAACTTTACATGCATTTAGCAATAAACTAAACTGTGTAAATTATCTTACAAAATGCTAATATCTCCCCCCCCCCCCCTCCAAAAAGGAAAGAAAACTCCATAATTGCTAGTATTTTGTTTTTATATATTTTAGATACTGCATATGAAGTCGATTTTATTTTATTAATTTTGTTTTTTGGATTACTTAAAGGACCACCTATTTTACATATCAATGAAACATGTCAATCGTAAGTACTGCAGTATCAATTGCATGTGAGAATTTTGTGCGTCGGCTCCTTGTTTTAATTGTTTAACCGGGTTCAAATTCAAAAATTTAGCCCGAAAATCTTCTACAAAATCTTCATCAGAAAAGTGACTCGAACAGACAGTTGCGTTAGCAATAGTTATTTTATCCTCTCTTTTGCACTTCACGATCCATGATTTTTGGAGTGTAGGATCTTTTGAAAATCTATGAAAACTGATAAATCCCATTGACTTCTTATAATAATTTGAACACAAAGCAACCGAGGAGCAACCAGGCTTTTTTGCGATCACAAAACACAATTTATATACAACAATTAAACAAAATTATACTTTATATACGTGAAAATACTAATGTATACACATCTTTAATACACAAATTTACACTTAAACTTCACTTTTAAGTAAGAATTACAAATTATATTAAAACAACGACTGACACAGTCTATGTTTTCTCATAGAACAGAATACTACTCGGAGAAACTGGCACTTCTCCTTCTAAACCAGTGACGTCACCAACGGCGATAACGTCCACTCTCTGGAAAACTGTCAACAGCGGTATTCTGGTCTTTTGATCTCTGACCCTCCCTGGGACAAGAGAACTGGAGCACAATTCCGAAAAACTAAATGTCACGAGAATGCCTCCATGCCACGAGAGGCTGCATCTAGTAAGGACTTCCTTCTAATACTGATGCTATCTTGCTAGCGGATGCCCCTACCCCTGAGAACCTCTTGGTTAGGAAATCCTATCAGGCTACGTCTTATGTCATCAAAACATGGAATAGCTTATCTGAAGATTTTTTGTATAGTCAATACAAAACCAAAATCGCGAAATCTTTCACTCTAAATTTTGAGCTCCCACGCAATAAACGCGGGAAACCTAATGACGAGATTATAGCTGCTGAGTTAGCTGAGGCCATGACACGAAAGGCTGCATCTAGTAAGGACTTCCCTCTACTTAAAAATAAATTCATGCCGCTTGATAATCAGGAAGAAGAGAATGGAAATAGTGACCCAAAACCTAATCCCAAAATTTCCTCCTTCTATGTTGACTCCTCGAGTAATTGAAGAAGTATCAAACTCATAGAAGAATTAAACAAAACTTTAGGCACTAAAATTGAAGAACTGCTGATGGGGAGGGTGATTAGGTTCACTCCTGGATCCGTTGAGGATTACAGGAGCTTACAGACTCATCTGACTCAGAATAAAATCCCTTTTAGTTCCATATGCTTAAAAAACGAAAGACCAAAGAAGGTAGTGATAAAAGGGCTGCCAACCAACACTAGCATAGACTCTATTAAAGAGGTTATATCCCGTGAAGGATTCAGGATTGTTAGGATTTCACAGCTTAAAAACCGTCGTGATAGGTCACCTCTCCCCATCTTCTTGGTCTGCCTAGAGCCGGCTGAGGGGTGGGAGAAAATTTACAACCTGACCTCCATTCTCTACATGAGAATCGTAGTGCAAGCCTTCAAATCAAAAGGAGTAAAAATTTGTTACAATTGTCAAAATTATAACCATTCTTGGGATAATTGCTCGCTTCCCGCCAGGTGTTTAAAATGCGGAGAAAACCATCAAACTCGCGAATGCCTTAAACCTAGGGACCTTCCGGCAAAGTGTGCTAATTTTGGTGGGGCCCACCCCGCCAACCTTAGGCTCTGCCCCAAAATCCCTGAACCGTAACAAGTTCCAGGAGCCTAAAACCAAACCCCAAAACCTTCGTACCAATAGATCAGATAATTCAAATCTGAGCATGGAAAGCTTTCCACAGCTCTCTAAATCACAAAACCTCGAAATTGCTGCAGACAACGTGGCGATGGCGCGTGCCGAGACAAGAACACCAAGTTCGGAAGAGCACGTGGTTCACACGCACTCAGATGCCCAAAATATCTTCAAATCAAACTCCTAACCTCTTTCTAGAATTCATTAAATTCTTTAAAGAAATACAAGATTATTTCAATATCAATGATGTCAGGAACTTCTTAAATCAAATCACCAAAATAATTAAAGCAGACGTAGACCCGATGCAAAGGACCTTTGATATAATCACACTAATTGCAGATCAAAAAACCTCAAACTTTCCTCATAACTTAAACTAACTCTGCCTTGAAACAAACCAAATCAAATAGTGCTTTTTGTAGTTTATTTTGCTACTGAATCCTATTCCTTTTAATTTAAGAAGTATAAAGTAAGTACGAAGTTTAATTTTTTAGGTTAAATTTTAATCGTTCTGCTTACATTGTTTATATGTTATGTGTGCTGTAAATAAAGAAATGCCTGGGATAACTTTTTCAGTATTTATGAAGAACAAATAACATTACATAAAATGTTACTAATTATTCTAGCAAAATTTTTCCGTTATTATCTATATGTACTTTAATTTTTCTTTTGGAATTACGTTTTCAAAATTTATTAATAGTTTGACGTAGGATAGATGCATTGCTAATTTAATGTATTTATCTTTTTATTTTTACACATTAGTTTTGTACTGAAATGATTACTTTTTAAAATTTGTTCATACTGTAAAATAATTTACATATACTTGGCATGCCAGCTGAGTTTCTTCTTTGTCCAGAGATCATAATTGAATTCTTTGGCATAGAAGATAATTTTGCTAGCTTTTATTATGTTCAATGCTTGAAAGTTAATGACATATTATTAGTTTTTGAAATTATGCTTAAATTTGTAAATATTGCGTTAATATTTACATTAAACATTAGGTTAAATTTGTAAATATTAGGTTAATTTGTAAATATTAAGTTATGAGGTTTTATCAACATTATAGTTGTACTTATATCAGCATGGGAAGTTCCAAGTGACTATATTGTGTAGTGAATAATTGTAAAATTGAAAATTTAAATACTACCGGTTTGTATTGTAGCACAGAAAGGCAATGTTTTGAACAGCTGTCAGAAAATTTTATTCACTAGATGTACCATTTTTAATATCACCAGACATATGTGGATTCAATATTATACGACCCTCTAATCAAATATAAACCATATATTCATTATATAATTTCATTGTTGAACAAAAACTTGAATAAAATAATTAGTGTTTGAGATATCATTATGGAGACAAAGGGACTACCTATCTAATAACAATGTAATTATGGTTAAACTTGTTATCATTTGAGAAATGGTAAATAAGCTCTTTTCAACATAACATAAATAAATGCATTATCCCTTTCGGGACGGCGGCATTCCGAAACTGCCGTGGTCCAAAGGACAGAGCGCTTCGTTTCCGAACTGTTCCCAAAAGACGGCTAATTTTTTGCCCTAAGCCTAACTCTCGAAAAAAATTCACTAAAGATCACCCGTTCAACACAGCATTTTACTTTTTTCAGGAAGAAAGGAAATACTTATTTTCTATTTGATGTATATTTTTCATACAAATTTTCTTCTATCAAAATATTACACATTTTAGTGTATATATGTTTTAGGTACAGATGGATAATTCTTTGGCATGTCCTTCCGATTTTTTAAAAGTGTACCACATATATGCGTATTCTTAGACAACAAATACTTTGCAAGTACAGGAGAAGTAAAAAATTTATCCAAATACAAAGTATATCCTTTTCCTAAAAGTTCACTTAGAAGTGTTTTCACAACGCGTTCTCCATACCCACCATCAGAGCTTGATAATTCCGTGTCCTTTCCAGTATACACAAGGAAATTCCATATATAGCCTGATTCCGATTCTGACAATTTATATATTTTTATTCCATATCTGGACCTTTTCGAGGGGGTATATTAACGAAATTCCAGCCTTCCTTTCCATGGGAACAAAGATTCATCAATGAACACATTTCCTCTAGGAGAGTATATAGATTTAAATTTTGAAACTAATGCATGTAACACGGGTTTCAATATATCTAGTTTTGGGGCATTACTATCAAGAGTAAAATGAAGGTAACGTAATATTCCTATAAATCGATCGCGACTCATAACTAAATTGAAAAAAGGAGTACTGATAATTGGATTCTTAGAAAAATACATTTTAAGATTTGGTTTTCTGACAATGCTCGTCAAAATTACTAGTGCCAGAAACACACGAAATTCGTTTCCTGTCACAGGTGCAAATACATTTGAAACAGGTGGAGTCTTCGATGTGGAATGAGAGAGGAGATTTTTCTCCCATTTTTTCTTTGCAAACTCATTAGTTGCTTTTACGATAAATTCTACTAGTTCATCATAAAAAATATGCTAAAAAATCAAGTTCCTTATCTAAATTAGGCGGCATGATATTGTGATTTATTCCAGGTATGCTAAAAAACTCCAAAGAATTCAGATCTTTCAAATCACATGTCCAAACATCATTCTAAAAAACAGCAACTGAAGCTGGCGGTGTTGTAATAATAGTACGCTCAGAATCTGAAGAATCAATTGCATTTTCAGATTCATCATCAGAAATAACACTGTTCCACGAATCTTCACTATCTGCTTTGCTTTCATTACTGTCTGGTTCGTTTACCATACGCGTATATTCTTCCACAGAAAGTAAAAGTCTCAAACCAGCCATACTTTTATCCGAAATAACCTAATCATTTCACTGTCGCACATTCCTTTAACCCCCCTACCCCCCCCCACAATACTCTCTTATATTCCTGTAATTCACCAACGAAATCATTAAAAGCTAAAATCAAAAGAGACCCGGAACTTAATTATAAAATTGTTGATGCTGCGAGAAGTGCTCTGTCTGTTTACTTTACAGAACCATGTTTCACCGCTCCAAATGGAGAAATAATTCATTGGATTCTCCTTGTGCCAAGGTCAAGCATCTGCAAAATACATTTAAGTTGCTTCCACGGGCATTTACCGCCATCTAGTAGACAAATAAATTCAAATGAAAACGTTTCACGTAGAAACACCGATACGTCCCACTCGCCGTTTAGGGTAAAGTTCTCTCTCGCACAAGTGCGTGCCGTACGTCCTTTAATGCAAGTTTGCAGCAGGCACGCGGGCGTGCCAACCGTCGCGAAATGATTAAATATGCAAGGTTAGAAAGTAGGAGCATAAAGTCACGCAACAATGGCATCTAACCAATTTTCCCCAGTTACCAAAATGTCTTATTTGGGTACAATTTCCAAATTATTTATTTTGCTTTCATTATTCAACTCACAAAATAAATCATCTTTTATTAGCAGACCTGTCTTTGACCCTTCTGTGTTGCATGGGTGCATGTAATCAACTTCACAAATCACTTTTAAAACAATTGATTCGATTTCACGAATGCTTAAAACATGCTCTTCCATCAAAAACTCTAATTTTTGACTCCGTCACAACACTTTCCTTATATATTAAACTATGCACATAGGGAAATTAAATAAAAAACAAATTGACAACAAATAGATAAAAATTTCATTTATTTTCAAACAATATAAACACATACAGAGCATACAAAAAGTTTACTGTAGTATTACATTATGTCACATACACAGAAAAATGTTGGAAACATGATCACAAAAAATTATAATTTCAAATATAAAAAATACTCACAGGAAAAGTGCACAAGGCGGTTTTCATGCATTTTTGATGAACCAGCGGCTATCTTAGACATATGATTGTATGTAATGCATTGCAAGTTGTATTAAAGTATGATTCTGTGCGAAGCATAATAGACTCATGTAGATATTAGATACATTATTGTGAAGAGTATAGAAAGATCGAACTCTGAAAAAGAAGTTGCTTTATTGCACAAGGCCAAATGACTGCTTAGTGTGACAAGCAGTCCAAGTTTACAAATCATATAACATAACTACAATGGAATTCTGTTAAGAAAAGTAATTGCTGAAATATATCAGCATGGAAGGTTCCAAGTGACTATGTTGTTCAGGGCATAATTATAAAATTTAAACTTTTATTACTACCGGTTTATGTTGTAGCATAAAAAAACAATGTTTTGAACAGCTGTCGGAAAATTTTATACACTAGATGTATCCATGCAGAGCATCTAGGCTCTAGTGTCTTTTAATGCTCAGTATCTGTTAGTAACTTACTACACAATCTCTGGAGCTCGAGTCATTTTTAAACATTAATATTCCCTAGTATTTACTTTTGTTTGTCTCACAATCAGTATCGCTCTTGCGTTTTTAATATCACCAGACATAAGTGGATTCATTGTTATACGACCCTCTAATCAAATATAAACCATATATTTATTTAAATTAAATTAACTTTAGATCAAATAATATATAATTTCATTGTTGAACAGAATAAAATAATTAGTGTTTGAGATATCATTATGGAGACAAAGGGACTACCTATCTAACAACATTATAATTATGGTTAAACTTGTTATCATTTGGGAAATGGTGAATAAGCTCTTTTCAACAAAACGTAAATAAATGCATTATATATGCAGGATTAGAGAGTAGGAGCATAAAGTCACGCAACAATGGCATCTAACCAATTTTCCCCAGTTACCAAAATGTCTTATTTGGGTACAATTTCCAAATTATTTAATTTGTTTTCATTATTCAACTCACAAAATAAAACATCTTTCATTTGCAGACCTGTCTTTGAACCTTCCGTGCTGCATGGGTGCATGTAATCCATGATATGAAATAGTTAGATTGTTAAAAGGAAGAATAAATGGATAAAATGGAATTTGCATCATACATGCGAAGAAAGTCAGAACGGTTGGGTATCTAAAATCTCCATCAAAGTAAAATATATAGGTACAAAATTTAACAACCATTAATTTTGAACCTTTTATAGATTTAAATCAAGGACTGAAAACACAAATGAATTCCAATTAAAATTATTAACTATTAAAATATGAACTTACATATTTTAATATTTTTATAAAATAACATATTAAATTTTCTTTTGATACGATATATTGAAAATCTGAACTTCAGCTTAAGATTTATTTTAAAAAATTTTATTGTGTAATTGTTAACAAAATTTCTTCCCACTCTAAAGCAGAGGTACTTTACGTATTTACTGTCACAGCTTACTTGAAAATGAATTTTATGTGTATACATCTTGCCCTTTTCTCCTTATAAATGAGATCACCTATTCTTTTTTATTTTGATATTTTTGTATGCTTTTAAAAAATTTAAATGTTAAAACTTAATACGTATTTAAAAATAGTTAATTTAAATTTTGAAAATTTAAAATACTAAAAAATATTTAAAATTTTAAATGTTTGTTTACAAATGGTAATCTATATCTGATCTCAAAACAACCAGATGGAGAAGCGCATATGAAAAACAATATGTATCCAATAAATTCGATATATGCTGCCATTCAAATAATGTGAACATATTGTTATGTTCGATGTATATACACTTGGGAGATGTATATACACTTATTTAAGAATGTATATACACTTTTCGATGTATATACACTTATTTAAGAATGTATATACACTTTTCGATGTATATACACTTATTTAAGGATTTATTTTTTCTTCATTATCATTCAATCCGCTTTTGACAAAATTGTTGAATAAACATTAATTTTGATATTAAACATTATTTCAACTATTGCACTAATACCTAAACAAGAATATAATCTGAAAATTTTGCACATTCATTTGTAACAGCATTTAATTTTTTTCATTTTCTCTTATCGCATTACGAAAGTTTTATCATATTACAAGGCCATTGAACATCTGAAGAGCTTAATTCCGAAAGGGCCTAAATCACTTTCACTTGTTCGTCTTGCATAATATAGTGCAATATTGCCACCTACTGTTGCGTATCTTAAGTCACTTACTAGGAGCTGTAACGCAGTTGCCGCAATATGATACCCTAGCGGAAAGTGATTTAGGCCCATTTGGAATTAAACGCTTCATTTAATGAATTACACTTCCAATTTTATTATGTACTTGCAGTATACTTGTTCTTCATATGGAGTATACATTATAAAGAAACTTAAAATTCACAATCACGTGCAAATTCCTAAAGTAATCTAAACAACATTGTTATTCATTCTATTAAAATATTTAAATTGATGTCTTAAAAAGAAGTTTAAGAATATCTGTTTTTAAATTTGTCTAAGGGGGTCGTACAAAAATTTAAAAAATGTAACTTTTTGAAAATTAATGAGAGGACTATTTCATTAACATAGTCATATTTCCTACCTTACTTTCAACATTTTTGCAATTTACATTGCCCACTTATCTCCAACAGGTAAAGAATTAAAGTGTGTTTCAATCTTTTTGGGACACTCTGTATAATATTCAGAGAAGCTACATTTTTCCTCTTTCAAAATATAATGATAAGTTTTTAACAGTAGTAAAACAAACTTTTACAGATGAAAAATTTGAATACTTAACTAAATTTTCACAATAATGCCCCACTCCGTTACATGTAAAAATACTTTAGTTAACAGGTTTTTATACATTGGAAATTTTGTAACATTATTGAAAATTCTGATTTTTTAAAAATTTCATTCGAAAATTTGGCTGTCTTCCAAACATTTGATTGCATTTAAAATCAATAGGTTTCTAGTGTTCACCCATTGAAATTCTTATACAAAAATGTAATTTTTGGTATTAAAAAATTTAAACTTTATACCAAATTTTGTCCAACATGCTCCATTTTGTTTGTGAGATATCTCTCAATTCACACATATACACACACAAATCACTTTAAAACAATTGATTCGATTTCACGAATGCTTAAAACATGCTCTTCCATCAAAAAGTCTAATTTTTGACTCCGTCACAACACTTTCCTTATATATTATACTATGCACATAGGGAAAATAAATAAAAACAAATTGACAACAAATAGATAAAAATTTCATTTATTTTCAAACAATATAAACACATACAGAGCATACAAAAAGTTTACTATAGTATTACATTATGTCACATACACAGAAAAATGTTAGAAACATAATCACAAAAAATTATAATATCAAATATAAAAAATACTCACAGGAAAAGTGCACAAGGCTGTTTTTATGCATTTTTGATGAACCAGCGGCTATCTTAGACATATGATTGTATGTAATGCATTGCAAGTTGTATTAAAGTATGATTCTGTGCGAAGCACAAGAGACTCATGTAGGTAATAAATACATTCTTGTGAAGAGAAAAGAAAGATCGAGCTGTGAAAAAGAAGTTGCTTTATTGCACAAGGCCAAATGATTGCTTAGCGTGACAAGCAGTCCAAGTTTACAAATCATATAACATAACTACAATGGAATTTCAATACATTTCATGAACTGGAGAACCATTTTGGTATGTTCTGGTACATTTCAGCCCCTGATTTGAAAGCATGCCGTACCTCTCCTGTATATTATTCACGCCCTCTGTGAAGTGACAAATTTGCAAACTCATGCTATGAAGTATCATTTCATTCCGAAAATATGAATTTTAATTATAATTGGATACAATCAAAGCATAACATTGGATACAATCAAAGCATTTTAACATTGCATGCCGTACTTAATATTATCAAACTGTGCTTAATATTATCAAAGTTGTACATATTATCAAACTTACTAAACTTATCCTTGAAACTAGTTTTTTAACGCAAATAATTTAATTTCTTATTACAAAGGAGGGATAATGGATAAAAAGTGAAAAGCTCCAGAAATGCAGCAGATTTCTCTAATAATTTATTACTTTAATTAATTTTAAATTTTAGCAGATTCATAATTACTAGTAGAAGCGTGAAGTTTGAACCTGAGAGACTGCCACCAGTTCTTGACTAAACATTGTAGGGACAAATAGTAAGTCAAATAGTAAGACAATTTTATGAATATTGAAGGTCATTAAATATTTATATAACAAAATATAAAATTTCCCCAAATTTTGATTTTAGTGTTCCTCTTAGTGACATAATACACTTAAAGAAGTGTAAAATGTCACTAAAAGGAGCACTAAATACAGGTCCATAAGCATTGTGGTGCTCATGAGCAACATGCTCAGGACCTCTGTTCTATGGGAACTAAAAAATTCTGTCCTACCACGTTACCAACTCCAAATTTCCATAACATTTAATTTGAGTTACATAAAAATATTTAATGAAACACGAACAAAATGTAAAAACTTTTGGATCTTCAATAGTAAAAAGTTATTGGAAATGCCGACGCGGTGGTCGAACGGTCAAGGCAAGCGTTTCCTAGCGATCGTTCGGCTGCCGGGCTGTGGGTTCGAGTTCCACCTTTAGGCATGGATGGTGTGTCATTGGGTGCAGTGTGTTCCGCCCCCACTGGTGCGCCAAGGCAACGTCATGTGACGGCTAAATGGTTCACGATTCTGGTCGGTGTATAAGCGAATGATGAAATATAAAGTGCCTGGCCATTGGAAAAAAAATAGAAATGAAATTTATTAGATCAGCTTTAACTTTCTTGAAATTCAGAAACATATAAATTCAATCAAGCCTTGTAATTTAATCAACTTTAGCCATAATAGGAATTCAAAAATCATTTTTAATTGTTTGAGAAGCAACTCGTTTTCCACATTTGATATTATTTTGCTCTATAAAGTTAGTATGTCAAAAAGGCTTTTACACCAAATTTAGTGTAGCTTCTGTAAATATGCAATTTTGCATGCATATATGAAGATACTCAGTTTTTATGTACAACTATTTAATTACCACACTGGATATAAATAGTAACGTTTATTCAACAGGATGAGCATGTCTTTAAAGGTTGTAACTAACAGAACATGGAAAAGTTTACCAATATTTTATAAAAAGCACAACTCTTTAGCGGTCATTTAATTTTCTATTACTGTCGGTGGTAGATTGGGGGAGGGGGGCTGCAGCCATGAGCACCAAATTGTGTAAATTAAAAAATATACCATAATTTTATATTACATTCTAATTTATACATTTGTACGATTGCACTTACTGCTATCGAGCTTAACATACAGTTGCTCATATAGTCAGTGCTTTTGATATGTATATCAAATACACCTTTTAAAAATACAAGATTCCTTTTAGTTCTTCAATTAACACTCTGTATGGTGATAATTTGTGGTTTTAAAATGGCTTGAAAAGGCAAGTTTTTGATTTAGTTGTGTTTGTATTACTAGTAAAAATTGGGTTGTAATTATACTAGTTTACTTAATTTTTAGTAATTGCAATTTAAGAAATACAATAATTCCGAAAGTGCAATGACAACAATTATGTATGTAAATTGTTTCTGAATAAATAACTAGTATACTTTAAACCCCTTTAGATCTTCGTTATTTTCTATAGAAATATAAATGTATTTTTACACATTTCAGGTTAGCAAAATAATAGTTTATGAAGCAAAATCATGCATTTCTTTCTCATTAATTTTTAGCATGTTCATTATAATCATCTTAAATGTAAATATATCTAAATACAATAGTATTTGAAGGATATCAGAGTAAAATATATGTATATTTATATAAAGCGCCCACACAAATAATAAATAATTGTGGAAAAAATCAAAATTCAACATAGTCTGTTTCTCATACTTTTCATTTCGAGTATTAAGTAGTATGATTTTTGGAAATTGAACTTTTGTAAAATGAGTAAATCAGTCATTTACTATTTTTAATGAGTCATTAAAAATTTATGCCATTTAAAATGACAAATTTTTAATTTCATTTAAATTCCAAGTTAAATGTTTTGGGTCTATATTATCAAGTTGCATTTGGTTGACTATATTCATATATCAATAGCAAACCCTTTTTACTAATAAACAGAAATCAGTTTGTTGCAAGGGACCTATCAATATTTTAAGCCAGGGACCCCATGCAAGCTTGATCCACCTGTGATGACTGTGTGTTTGGGTCCGAGAGTATAACCGAGAATGTCATTAGTAGCAGAGAGCGACGGTAAAAACCAGCCAACAAAACTGTAATGTATGATGAAAACAGACTGTGCACCTTGAAATCAATCTTATTATAGATACTCTTACTACTGAAATAAAAAGTTCAACAAAATACTATTTGACAAACTGAAATTCATTGAAAAAAATTAACTTCAGGGTGGTTCAACTCGGCCTTCTCATACCAGAATCCATTGTTAAGTAGCTTGTTTTTTGTTTGCAAATTTTACAAGAAAAAAAATTTCAAAAAACTATATTGTTGGTTCAAATGATCATAATTAAAGCATGTTACCTATCATTTTAAAATCTTGAAAATATCTTTCGACTGAAACTAAGTTTGACAATGTATCCCATCGGGAGAGGAGGGGAGAAATCTTTCGATTGATACCATACTTGGCAATGAACTCCGTGGGGGTAAGTTGCTTATCAGGGGGGGGGGGCTAATGACGTCATGAACACAAAATTTGTATCAACTATTTTTCAGTACGATTGAAACTGTTAGGTTTCATGATCATTGAGCCATAAACAACCTCTTTTATGCATAATTATGTTAAATTTTGTCCTATGCTACCAAAAAATATAAAATTTCACAGTTTTCACTTGATTTATAAAAGTTCTATCTAGTTCTAGATTTTTTAATAATAAACTGGATATAAAGTATCGTGAAAATCCATTAATATTTATGGAAGTTGTCGTGTACGCAAGAAATTGACCATAAACAGTGGGACATCATTCTAAATATAGTCGAAACGTATTCAAGAGGCGCTAAAACACATATTGCCAAAATTTTTCATTAAAACAATACTTTCTTTATACTGTATTTTACAGAATGAAATACAATTGAACTAAAAATTTAATACTCTTATAGTGGAGAAGGTGCTTGAGGAGAATAAAGTGCTTAAAAAAAATAATTCTGCGTTAAGAGAAGTACATGGAATGAAAATTTACTAAACTCATTGCAGGGTTAGATTCAAATCTGTTACTTTCAAAACAGACATGACTGTATATGAAGAAAGTATACAGTGTATGTTAAAATTCAAACCGTAGTAGTAATGGTGGTGGCCCGCTTCGCGCTCCTGAGCATATAACAACGTTCGTAAGAATGGTTTTGTGCTCCGCAACTATTCAAACTATGACTTCTATTACTGAAATGTAAAGATACACAGAATGGTGCTGGACAAAATCATGATTTCATCGCAGCATAACACATTTAAATCAACAAATTCTGTTACTTTTATTCTAAAACATGCAATCGAAACTTCACATATCAGAGGAAAAACTCAATACAATACTTTATAGTACAAGTGATTTCTAATGCCATATCCAAATAATCTATTATACATGCAATATATGACAATACTACATTTTTACATGTAATATATGACAATACTACATTTTTACATGTAATATATGACAATACTACATTTTTACATGTAATATATGACAATACTACATTTTTACATGCAATTTGTTATACTCTACAAAAAGAGTTACTACCCTAGCTGATTTCCGAGATGCAGATATCTTTTTAGATTCCTAGCTAAAAAAACACTTAGACAGTTCGCCGAGATATTATAAACAGCATTACTCATCTAGTGTTCATTTAGCCTTTTTGTGACGTACAAACTCCATTATGTAAAATAAAAATGTAAATGAAAATTATGTAAAATAAGCATTATGTAAAATAAAAATGTAAATAAAAATTATGTAAAATAAGCATTATGTAAAATAAAAATACAATCATACACGTATACATGAAGCTTAGATAACATAAAAATAAAGAAAACAATTCTTAGAAGTCAATAGATAACCAACAATGATACGTTTTAAGCTTGCGAAAAACCGGCAAGTGTTGTGTTTGAAAGAGATAGAATAAAACCTGCTGTGTTTAGAAGACATTATATTTAGTTTAAAGAAAATTAGTTTATTAAATTGCAACTTCAAATTAATTCAATTTAACAAATACAAAAACACTGCTCACAGGCAGGCAACTCAGGAAGAATTAACATTAGAATCTTAGACATTAGAATTTTAGATAGACATTAGAATTTTATCAACTTGGTTAGAATTAAGGAATTAGCATAAAAACTTTACTCAAAACAATCTATTTTAAATTCCATCAGAAAATCATTAACAAAAATATTAAATTTAAAGAACTTTAGAATTTACCCAGGCTCTAAAAAAATTATGAAGGTTTAGAAATTTGCTCTCAGAATGAAGTTTTAGAATTTTAAATTTACAGTATAAAATTTAAATCATGCATTTAAAAACATATTGAGAAATCATATTCAGAATTATAGAAATTAAGAGTTTAAATAAAACATTTGTATTCACCCGGCTGGGCCATCAGACAGGGGGGAAAAGTTCCAATAATAGAGCTGCACAGGGATGACAGGAATTTACTATACTGGTTTTCTAAACCGGATTTCTTGGGATCAGGAGAAAATTCATCAGCAGATGCCTAACAACTACTTCTGGAACGCTAGGGATCTTCATAAAACTACCATACGAACTTTCTTGAGACACTTCTTCCTCGTAGCACACGTAATAAATTTTCGCAACACATCTTTCCGTGAGTCACTTCGTGAATTACGCAACAAAAGTTCGAAAAACCATCATTTAAATTAAAACAACAAATGTTAAAAAAAATAACGCGAGGAACTTAACGTTCCATAGAAAATCTCGCGTGTAACATAAGTTCCAATGAAAAAACAAAGACGCGCTTCACGCGCTAACACACGACGAGGGATTTCAACAAAAAACTGAAACCGAAAAATTCTGCACGCGTATTTATACGTGCGGGAAAAAGGGCGGAGTTTAAACAAACGGCAGCAATAGAGCTTTTTCACCTGACGTCACATCGCCAAGCTACCACCTAGCAACCGTTGCTGGTAGTCATATATTGTATGCTTTGCGTTTGAGTCAATTGTAGATATACTGGCGTGTATAGTGTTACAAAATTTTATATTCGTCATTATGCCTGCCGCTTGTGGTGTTTTCAAATGAGGAAATCGTTCTGATCGAGACAGCAAATCTTTTTTTAGACTCCCTGCTGTATTAATTAGAGGAAATGAGTCAGAAAGACGTCTTAGTGAAGAGCGCCGGGATACGTTTTGGTGTGAATTTTTTTTAAAAAAGGCGTTTTATTAAAACTATATCCAGCCGATATCATATATAATCATAATTTCTTTAAGATAAAGTAATTGAATTTGATAATGGCGATTTTTGCCGTAATTAATTGTATCATTTTTTTCATTCCCTAGAATAATTGAAAATAAAGGGAATAAAATCAAGGAATTGTCTGTTAAAAGAAGCAAAGAATGGCCTTTAAGAATCAACAGAAAAGATTGGAATACTGAAAATTTGAAGCACAGGAAAGTTTGCAGTGAACCCCCCCCCCCCCATACACACACACATACTTTTCAATGTGTGTTATGCGTATTTTTCATTTAAAATAACCCTGGCATAAGCAGATGTTAAACAGTTGCCCCCCCCCCCACACACACACAAACACACATACACTTTTCAAGACTTTTTAATGTTATGCGTATTTTTCATTTAAAATAACCCTGGCATAAGCAAATGTTAAACAGTTGCCCCCCCCCCCCCACATACACACACACACTTTTCAAGACTTTTTAATGTTATGCGTATTTTTCATTTAAAATAACCCTGGCATAAGCAAATGTTAAACAGTTGCCCCCCCACACACACACACATACTTTTCAAGACTTTCCAATATTGTCTTAGCTCTTTATAAGGTGTAAGCATAGGAAAATCCAACTCAAAATTTGGATTCGCATTACTTTACATTTTTGCAAATATAAAACATTTTAAAATTATTAATATCAAGACAAATAAAGGATATCGAGCTTTAGCTCGATCATCCATATCCAGAGAATATTTAGATGTCATAATTATTACTTAAAGTTTAAATTAATATTTTTGAAGCAACGTACAACGTGTATAGCAATGGCCTATCTATGAGTTGTTTGACTACCAGCAAGCGTTGCTAAGGCTCGTTACTAAGAGAGTGCCACATGGTTGAAACAGCGCTCTAATAGAGCTTTTTCACCTGACGTCACATCGCCAAGCTACCACCTAGCAACCGTTGCTGGTAGTCATATATTGTATGCTTTGCGTTTGAGTCAATTGTAGATATACTGGCGTGTATAGTGTTACAAAATTTTATATTCGTCATTATGCCTGCCGCTTGTGGTGTTTTCAAATGCGGAAATCGTTCTAATCGAGACAGCAAATCTTTTTTTAGACTCCCTGCTGTATTAATTAGAGGAAATGAGTCAGAAAGACGTCTTAGTGAAGAGCGCCGGGATACGTTTTGGTGTGAATTTTTTTAAAAAAAGGCGTTTTATTAAAACTATATCCAGCCGATATCATATATAATCATAATTTCTTTAAGATAAAGTAATTGAATTTGATAATGGCGATTTTTGCCGTAATTAATTGTATCATTTTTTTTCATTCCCTAGAATAATTGAAAATAAAGGGAATAAAATCAAGGAATTGTCTGTTAAAAGAAGCAAAGAATGGCCTTTAAGAATCAACAGAAAAGATTGGAATACTGAAAATTTGAAGCACAGGAAAGTTTGCAGTGAACCCCCCCCCCCATACACACACACATACTTTTCAATGTGTGTTATGCGTATTTTTCATTTAAAATAACCCTGGCATAAGCAAATGTTAAACAGTTGCCCCCCCCACACACTATTCAAGACTTTTTAATGTGTTATGCGTATTTTTCATTTAAAATAACCCTGGCATAAGCAAATGTTAAACAGTTGCCCCCCACACACACACAAACACTTTTCAAGACTTTTTAATGTTATGCGTATTTTTCATTTAAAATAACCCTGGCATAAGCAAATGTTAAACAGTTGCCCCCCCCCCCCACATACACACACACACTTTTCAAGACTTTTTAATGTTATGCGTATTTTTCATTTAAAATAACCCTGGCATAAGCAAATGTTAAACAGTTGCCCCCCCCCCCACACACACACAAACACTTTTCAAGACTTTTTAATGTTATGCGTATTTTTCATTTAAAATAACCCTGGCATAAGCAAATGTTAAACAGTTGCCCCCCACACACACACACACACAAACACACACACTTTTCAAGACTTTTTAATGTTATGCGTTTTTTCATTTAAAATAACCCTGGCATAAGCAAATGTTAAACAGTTGCCCCCCCCCACATACACACACACACTTTTCAAGACTTTTTAATGTTATGCGTATTTTTCATTTAAAATAACCCTGGCATAAGCAAATGTTAAACAGTTGCCCCCCCCCCCACACACACACATACTTTTCAAGACTTTTTAATGTTATGCGTATTTTTCATTTAAAATAACCCTGGCATAAGCAAATGTTAAACAGTTGCCCCCCACACACACACACACATACTTTTCAAGACTTTCCAATATTGTCTTAGCTCTTTATAAGGTGTAAGCATAGGAAAATCCAACTCAAAATTTGGATTCGCATTACTTTACATTTTTGCAAATATAAAACATTTTAAAATTATTAATATCATGACAAATAAAGGTTATCGAGCTTTAGCTCGATCATCCATATCCAGAGAATATTTAGATGTCATAATTATTACTTAAAGTTTAAATTAATATTTTTGAAACAACGTAAAACGTGTATAGCAATGGCCTATCTATGAGTTGTTTGACTACCAGCAAGCGTTGCTAAGGCTCGTTACTAAGAGAGTGCCACGTGGTTGAAACAGCGCTCTAATAGAGCTTTTTCACCTGATGTCACATCGCCAAGCTACCACCTAGCAACCGTTGCTGGTAGTCATATATTGTATGCTTTGCGTTTGAGTCAATTGTAGATATACTGGCGTGTATAGTGTTACAAAATTTTATATTCGTCATTATGCCTGACGCTTGTGGTGTTTTCAAATGCGGAAATCGTTCTGATCGAGACAGCAAATCTTTTTTTAGACTCCCTGCTGTATTAATTAGAGGAAATGAGTCAGAAAGACGTCTTAGTGAAGAGCGCCGGGATACGTTTTGGTGTGAATTTTTTTTAAAAAAGCGTTTTATTAAAACTATATCCAGCCGATATCATATATAATCATAATTTCTTTAAGATAAAGTAATTGAATTTGATAATGGCGATTTTTGCCGTAATTAATTGTATCATTTTTTTCATTCCCTAGAATAATTGAAAATAAAGGGAATAAAATCAAGGAATTGTCTGTTAAAAGAAGCAAAGAATGGCCTTTAAGAATCAACAGAAAAGATTGGAATACTGAAAATTTGAAGCACAGGAAAGTTTGCAGTGTACCCCCCCCCCCCCATACACACACACATACTTTTCAATGTGTGTTATGCGTATTTTTCATTTAAAATAACCCTGGCATAAGCAAATGTTAAACAGTTGCCCCCCCCACACACACACAAACACACATACACTTTTCAAGACTTTTTAATGTTATGCGTATTTTTCATTTAAAATAACCCTGGCATAAGCAAATGTTAAACAGTTGCCCCCCCCCCACATACACACACACACTTTTCAAGACTTTTTAATGTTATGCGTATTTTTCATTTAAAATAACCCTGGCATAAGCAAATGTTAAACAGTTGCCCCCCCACACACACACACACAAACACACACACTTTTCAAGACTTTTTAATGTTATGCGTTTTTTCATTTAAAATAACCCTGGCATAAGCAAATGTTAAACAGTTGCCCCCCCCCCACACACACACACATACACTTTTCAAGACTTTTTAATGTTATGCGTATTTTTCATTTAAAATAACCCTGGCATAAGCAAATGTTAAACAGTTGCCCCCCCACACACACACACACACAAACACACACACTTTTCAAGACTTTTTAATGTTATGCGTTTTTTCATTTAAAATAACCCTGGCATAAGCAAATGTTAAACAGTTGCCCCCACACACACACACAAACACACACACTTTTCAAGACTTTTTAATGTTATGCGTTTTTTCATTTAAAATAACCCTGGCATAAGCAAATGTTAAACAGTTGCCCCCCACAAACACACACACTTTTCAAGACTTTCCAATATTGTCTTAGCTCTTTATAAGGTGTAAGCATAGGAAAATCCAACTCAAAATTTGGATTCGCATTACTTTACATTTTTGCAAATATAAAACATTTTAAAATTATTAATATCATGACAAATAAAGGTTATCGAGCTTTAGCTCGATCATCCATATCCAGAGAATATTTAGATGTCATAATTATTACTTAAAGTTTAAATTAATATTTTTGAAACAACGTACAACGTGTATAGCAATGGCCTATCTATGAGTTGTTTGACTACCAGCAAGCGTTGCTAAGGCTCGTTACTAAGAGAGTGCCACGTGGTTGAAACAGCGCTCTAATAGAGCTTTTTCACCTGATGTCACATCGCCAAGCTACCACCTAGCAACCGTTGCTGGTAGTCATATATTGTATGCTTTGCGTTTGAGTCAATTGTAGATATACTGGCGTGTATAGTGTTACAAAATTTTATATTCGTCATTATGCCTGCCGCTTGTGGTGTTTTCAAATGCGGAAATCGTTCTAATCGAGACAGCAAATCTTTTTTTAGACTCCCTGCTGTATTAATTAGAGGAAATGAGTCAGAAAGACGTCTTAGTGAAGAGCGCCGGGATACGTTTTGGTGTGAATTTTTTTAAAAAAAGGCGTTTTATTAAAACTATATCCAGCCGATATCATATATAATCATAATTTCTTTAAGATAAAGTAATTGAATTTGATAATGGCGATTTTTGCCGTAATTAATTGTATCATTTTTTTTCATTCCCTAGAATAATTGAAAATAAAGGGAATAAAATCAAGGAATTGTCTGTTAAAAGAAGCAAAGAATGGCCTTTAAGAATCAACAGAAAAGATTGGAATACTGAAAATTTGAAGCACAGGAAAGTTTGCAGTGAACCCCCCCCCATACACACACACATACTTTTCAATGTGTGTTATGCGTATTTTTCATTTAAAATAACCCTGGCATAAGCAAATGTTAAACAGTTGCCCCCCCCACACACTATTCAAGACTTTTTAATGTGTTATGCGTATTTTTCATTTAAAATAACCCTGGCATAAGCAAATGTTAAACAGTTGCCCCCCACACACACACAAACACTTTTCAAGACTTTTTAATGTTATGCGTATTTTTCATTTAAAATAACCCTGGCATAAGCAAATGTTAAACAGTTGCCCCCCCCCCCCCCCACATACACACACACACTTTTCAAGACTTTTTAATGTTATGCGTATTTTTCATTTAAAATAACCCTGGCATAAGCAAATGTTAAACAGTTGCCCCCCCCCCACACACACACAAACACTTTTCAAGACTTTTTAATGTTATGCGTATTTTTCATTTAAAATAACCCTGGCATAAGCAAATGTTAAACAGTTGCCCCCCACACACACACACACACAAACACACACACTTTTCAAGACTTTTTAATGTTATGCGTTTTTTCATTTAAAATAACCCTGGCATAAGCAAATGTTAAACAGTTGCCCCCCCCCACATACACACACACACTTTTCAAGACTTTTTAATGTTATGCGTATTTTTCATTTAAAATAACCCTGGCATAAGCAAATGTTAAACAGTTGCCCCCCCCCCACACACACACATACTTTTCAAGACTTTTTAATGTTATGCGTATTTTTCATTTAAAATAACCCTGGCATAAGCAAATGTTAAACAGTTGCCCCCCACACACACACACACATACTTTTCAAGACTTTCCAATATTGTCTTAGCTCTTTATAAGGTGTAAGCATAGGAAAATCCAACTCAAAATTTGGATTCGCATTACTTTACATTTTTGCAAATATAAAACATTTTAAAATTATTAATATCATGACAAATAAAGGTTATCGAGCTTTAGCTCGATCATCCATATCCAGAGAATATTTAGATGTCATAATTATTACTTAAAGTTTAAATTAATATTTTTGAAACAACGTACAACGTGTATAGCAATGGCCTATCTATGAGTTGTTTGACTACCAGCAAGCGTTGCTAAGGCTCGTTACTAAGAGAGTGCCACGTGGTTGAAACAGCGCTCTAATAGAGCTTTTTCACCTGATGTCACATCGCCAAGCTACCACCTAGCAACCGTTGCTGGTAGTCATATATTGTATGCTTTGCGTTTGAGTCAATTGTAGATATACTGGCGTGTATAGTGTTACAAAATTTTATATTCGTCATTATGCCTGACGCTTGTGGTGTTTTCAAATGCGGAAATCGTTCTGATCGAGACAGCAAATCTTTTTTTAGACTCCCTGCTGTATTAATTAGAGGAAATGAGTCAGAAAGACGTCTTAGTGAAGAGCGCCGGGATACGTTTTGGTGTGAATTTTTTTTAAAAAAGCGTTTTATTAAAACTATATCCAGCCGATATCATATATAATCATAATTTCTTTAAGATAAAGTAATTGAATTTGATAATGGCGATTTTTGCCGTAATTAATTGTATCATTTTTTTCATTCCCTAGAATAATTGAAAATAAAGGGAATAAAATCAAGGAATTGTCTGTTAAAAGAAGCAAAGAATGGCCTTTAAGAATCAACAGAAAAGATTGGAATACTGAAAATTTGAAGCACAGGAAAGTTTGCAGTGTACCCCCCCCCCCCATACACACACACATACTTTTCAATGTGTGTTATGCGTATTTTTCATTTAAAATAACCCTGGCATAAGCAAATGTTAAACAGTTGCCCCCCCCACACACACACAAACACACATACACTTTTCAAGACTTTTTAATGTTATGCGTATTTTTCATTTAAAATAACCCTGGCATAAGCAAATGTTAAACAGTTGCCCCCCCCCACATACACACACACACTTTTCAAGACTTTTTAATGTTATGCGTATTTTTCATTTAAAATAACCCTGGCATAAGCAAATGTTAAACAGTTGCCCCCCCACACACACACACACAAACACACACACTTTTCAAGACTTTTTAATGTTATGCGTTTTTTCATTTAAAATAACCCTGGCATAAGCAAATGTTAAACAGTTGCCCCCCCCCCACACACACACACACATACACTTTTCAAGACTTTTTAATGTTATGCGTATTTTTCATTTAAAATAACCCTGGCATAAGCAAATGTTAAACAGTTGCCCCCCCACACACACACACACACAAACACACACACTTTTCAAGACTTTTTAATGTTATGCGTTTTTTCATTTAAAATAACCCTGGCATAAGCAAATGTTAAACAGTTGCCCCCACACACACACACAAACACACACACTTTTCAAGACTTTTTAATGTTATGCGTTTTTTCATTTAAAATAACCCTGGCATAAGCAAATGTTAAACAGTTGCCCCCCACAAACACACACACTTTTCAAGACTTTTTAATGTTATGCGTTTTTTCATTTAAAATAACCCTGGCATAAGCAAATGTTAAACAGTTGCCCCCCCACACACACACACTTTTCAAGACTTTTTAATGTTATGCGTATTTTTCATTTAAAATAACCCTGGCATAAGCAAATGTTAAACAGTTGCCCCCCCCCCCCCACACACACACACAAACACTTTTCAAGACTTTTTAATGTTATGCGTATTTTTCATTTAAAATAACCCTGGCATAAGCAAATGTTAAACAGTTGCCCCCCCCCCCCACATACACACACACACTTTTCAAGACTTTTTAATGTTATGCGTATTTTTCATTTAAAATAACCCTGGCATAAGCAAATGTTAAACAGTTGCCCCCCCCCCCCCACACACACACACACAAACACTTTTCAAGACTTTTTAATGTTATGCGTATTTTTCATTTAAAATAACCCTGGCATAAGCAAATGTTAAACAGTTGCCCCCCCCACACACACACACACACAAACACACACACTTTTCAAGACTTTTTAATGTTATGCGTTTTTTCATTTAAAATAACCCTGGCATAAGCAAATGTTAAACAGTTGCCCCCCCCCCACACACACACACACAAACACACATACACTTTTCAAGACTTTTTAATGTTATGCGTATTTTTCATTTAAAATAACCCTGGCATAAGCAAATGTTAAACAGTTGCCTTGCCCCCCCCCCCCCCCCCACACACACACACTTTTCAAGACTTTTTAATGTTATGTGTATTTTACATTTAAAATAGCCCTGGCATAAGCAAATGTTAAACATTTGCCCCCCCCCCCCCACACACACACATACTTTTCAAGACTTTCCAATATTGTCTTAGCTCTTTATAAGGTGTAAGCATAGGAAAATCCAACTCAAAATTTGGATTCGCATTACTTTACATTTTTGCAAATATAAAACATTTTAAAATTATTAATATCATGACAAATAAAGGATATCGAGCTTTAGCTCGATCATCCATATCCAGAAAATATTTAGATGTCATAATTATTACTTAAAGTTTAAATTAATATTTTTGAAGCAACGACAACGTGTATAGCAATGGCCTATCTATGAGTTGTTTGACTACCAGCAAGCGTTGCTAAGGCTCGTTACCAAGAGAGTGCCACGTGGTTGAAACAGCTCTATTAAAATTCGCTTACCGAAATTAGAACTGCCAAAATAAAACTCATAATTCCGAGAGCAGACGATCCGTAAAAACGCGAACCAATTAAAATAATTCACGAATTCCAAAGAGGCGCGAAAAACGCTTAGGTATTATCAATTGCGGTATTATCAATTAGGTATTATCAATTGCGGTAAAAATCCCGCTAAACAGGATTCCGAAAATGGCCGCAACTGAAATTTTTTAAATCACTGAAACATGGAAATAACTTGAAACTGAAGAACAAACGGAATTTCTAACCAAAATGGGAAAATGGGACATCAAATTAAAGGGAATTTTAAGGGGAATCAAATAAATAAATAATTTTTAAAATTTACAAATCAAAAATAATATTAAACTAGGGAATAGAACATTTTAAACTAAGAATATTATAAAGAAAATTAATTTAGAAGATTAAAATATTCTAATTAAAGAATAAATGAAAAAGCCAATAAATATTATTTAAATATTACCAAATTAAGAATATTGAGCCAGGGAAAAAGAAATAAAAATAATTTTTCAAATCCCCAAATTACCTAAATTCTAAAGCAACCCAACACAAGGAAGAGATGATATTTTAAGAAAAAAATTGTTAAAATGCGGCTGACAATTTCATGATATACAAATTTTACTTAACAGTATTGAATTGTATTTAAGCACGTTGTCTATTTCTAATTGTATCGCCACTGAGGATGAACATGGAAAAGCTCCAGGCGCCCTGCTATCGACAAATTATTGGCTGGCTGGCTGGTTTGCTCATTCGGAGACTGGTCGAGCTGGTGTTCGGACGTCTTCGTGCTAGCTCCTGAGACAATTGCACGTGGTGACTTTTAGTGCTAGCCTGGGTATAATTGTACCAAGTTTTGGTAGAATATATCGGGCTAAGCTAATCAAGACGTTTTCGCCGGAGGAAAAAGAGAAATTACTGCTTATTAGAGATTTATTTGTTAAGAGCTGTGGAAAAACAGAGGAGGAGGTACAGGAGAAACTAGAGGAATATAATTAGATTTCAAAGGAAAGTGTACAAACTGAGGGACGACAGGAGATAGCCGAGATGCCTAGGCCTAAAGACAAGAAAGCCAACGACAGTAAGGAGATACCTCCAAGGCAAAGAGGAGGACGTGAAAGGCAGACAGACCAAGAGTAAGGAAAAATCTATTCGAAAAGCACAGGAAGGACAAGGAAAAAGAGACACTCAGCTGGGCAGATACCATGGAGATCGATGAGGAGGAAAAGAAAAAAGAAAAGACTTGGACGGAGCAGCCCATGCTGAGAAGCTGGTGCGACAGGCGCACAAGACTATTGAGTACTTCACATCCTTCGTTGCCAGATGCGAAGCAAGCGTGGGATATACCCCTGAGACATCCAAAAATGAAACTTTCGATATCCACAGACACTGTGAGATCTATGACTGGGCCAAGAGACACCTGGATGCCGAAATCGCTATCGAGGAAGCAAAGGACATCCACAAGGCGGCACTCATCAAAGAGATATTGGTAAGCATAACTTTTGATGCTATCTTGCTAGCGGATACCCCTACCCCTGAGAACCTCCTGGTTAGGAAATCCTATTAGGCTACGGCTTATGTCATCAAAACATGGAATAACTTATCTGAGGATTTTTTGTATAGTCAATACAAAACCAAAATCGCGAAATAAATTCATGCCGCTTGACAATCAGGAAGAAGAGAATGGAAATAGTGACCCAAAACCTAATCCCAAAATTTCTTCCTTCTATGTTGACTCCTCGAGTAATTGGAGAGCCCTCATAGAAGAATTAAACAAAACTTTAGGCACTAAAATTGAAGGACTGCTGATGGGGAGGGTGATTAGGTTCACTCCTGGATCCATTGAGGATTACAGGAGCGTAGAGACTCACCTGACTCAGAATAAAATCCCTTTTAGCTTCATATGCTTAAAAAAAGAAAGACCAAAAAAAGTAGTGATAAAAACGCTGCCAACCAACACTAGCATAGACTCCATTAAAGAGGCTATATCCCGTGAAGGATTGATGATTGTTAGGATTTCACAGCTTAGAAATCGTCGTGATAGGTCACCTCTTCCCATCTTCTTGGTCTGCCTAGAGCCGGCTGAGGGGTGGGAGAAAATTTACAACCTCACCTCCATTCTCTACATGAGAATCGTAGTGCAAGTCTTCAAATCAAAAAGAGTAAAAATTTGTTACAATTGTCAAAATTATAACTATTCTTCGGATAATTGCTCGCTTCCCGCCAGGTGTTTAAAATGCGAAGAAAACCATCAAACTCGCGAATGCCTTAAACCTAGGGACCTTCCGGCAAAGTGTGCTAATTTTGGTGGGGCGCACCCCGCCAACTTTAGGCTCTGCCCCAAAAAACCCTGGAACCGTAACAAGTTCCAGGAACCTAAAACCAAACCCCAAAACCTTCGTTCCAATAGATCAGATAATTCAAACCTGAGCATGGAAAACTTTCCACAGCTCACTAAATCACAAAACCTCGAAATTGTTACAGACAACGGGGCGATGGCGCGTGCCGAGACAAGAACACCAAGTTCGGAAGAGCACGTGGTGTACACGCACTTAGATGCCCAAAAATCTTCAAATCAAACTCCTAACCTCTTTCTAGAGGGCCAACGCCCGTACCGTGCTGAAAACACCGGTTCTCGTTAGATCACCGAAGTCAAGCAGCATCGGGCGCGGTTAGTACTTGGTGGGTGACCACCTCGGAACACCGCGTGCTGTTGGCCATCTCGGGTGCGGTATCCCCGTGGTTTGCGCGCTAGATTTGCACGCTGCCACAAATGCCGCCGTGTTCATGCGGAGTACGATCACGTTAAACATGTGGGTCCGTAAGTCCTTCCGAGAGGTTGGTGGTAGGGGAAGGAGGGTACGGTCCCTGTGGATGCCTCCCCCACTGGGTTCCGGTCTAAATTGGGTGGCACTTCCCGGCCGTCCATATAGTTACCTTACACCTTTCTGGTAGGTCGGACGGTCTGGGTCTCAACAACAACAATAACCTCTTTCTAGAATTTATTATTTCAAGAAAAGGGCAAGATGAATATACACAAAATTCATTTTCAAGTATGCTGTGACAGTAAATATGTAAAGTACCTCTGCTTTAGAGTGGGAACAAATTTTGTTAACCATTACACACTAACATTTGTTATTAAAATACATCTTAAGCTGATGTTCAGATTTTCAATATATCATATCAAAAGAAAATTTAATATGCTATTTTATAAAAATATTAAAATATGTAAGTGCATATTTTAATTAGAATTCATTTGTGTTTGCAATCCTTAATTTAAATCTATAAAGGGTTCAAAATTAGTGGTTGTTAAATTTTGTACCTCGATTTTATTACTTTGATGGAGATTTTAGATACATAACTGTTCTGCCTTTCTTCGCATGTACGATGCAAATTCCATTTGATCCACTTATTCTTCCTTCTAACAATCTAACTAGTTTATATCATGCATTACATGAACCCATGCAGCACAACAGGTCAAAGGCAGGTCTGCTAATAAAAGATGATTTATTTTGTGAGTTGAATAATGAAAACAAAATAAATAATTTGGAAATTGCACCCAAATAAGACATTTTGGTAACTGGGGAAAATTTGTTAGATGTCATTGTTGCGTGACTTTATGCTCCTGCTTTCTAACCCTGCATATATAATGCATTTATTTACGTTATGTTGAAAAGGGCATATTTACCATTTCCCAAATGATAACAAGTGTAACCATAATTACATTGTTTAAAATATGAAAGTAAAGGAAAACTCTTACTGCATCCTATCAAAAGTATCCATGGAGTTAGATAGGTAGTCCTTTTGCCTCCATAATGATATCTCAAACACTATTTATTTTATTAAATTTTTTGTTCAACAATGAAATTATAAATTATTTGATCTAAAGTTCATTTAATTTAAATAAATATATGGTTTATATTTGATTAGAGGGTCGTATAACAATGAATCCACATATGTCTGGTGATATTAAAAATGCAAGAGCTATACTGATTGTGAGACAAACAAAAGTAAATACTAGGGAATATTAATGTTTAAAAATGACTCAAGCTCCAGAGATTGTGTAGTAAGTTACTAACAGATAGTGAGCATTAAAGACACTAGAGCGTAGACACTCTGCATGGATACATCTAGTGTATAAAATTCTCCGACAGCTGTTCAAAATATTGTCTTTTTAATTTTATGCTACAACATAAACCGGTAGTAATAAAAGTGTCAATTTTACAATTATGCACTGAACTACATGGTCACTTGGAACTTTCCTTGCTGATATATTTTAGCAATTACTTTTCTTAACAGAAAAGTTGTCCTCTACGAGCAAAAGATTTCAATCTCTAAAGATATCGATCAACTCTATACAGAGAACTTAGCTAGACAGTATGCAGTTTACAAATATGAAAAGGAGTACACTTCAAGTACAACTACATTGTTGATAAAAAGAGAATTTTTTGATAAAACCTCTTAACTTCCCATGTTGATATACGTACAACTATAATGTTGATAAAACCTAGTAACTTAATATTTACAAATTAACCTAACATTTACAAATTTGACCTAATATTTAATGTAAATATTAACACAATATTTACAAATTTAAGAATAATTTAAAAAACTAACAATATGTCATTAAATTTCAAGCATTGTACATATTAAAAGCTAGCAAAATTATCTTCTATGCCAAAGATTTCAATTATGATCTCTGGACAAAGAAGAAACTTAGCTGGCAAGTATATGTAAATTATTTTACAGTAAGAACACATTTTAAAAAGTAATTTCAGTACAAAACTAATGTGTAAAAATAAAATGATAAATATAAAGTTAGCAATGCATCTATCCTACGTCTAACTAATAAGAAATTTTGAAAACGATATTCTAAAAGAAAAAAATTAACGTACATATAGATAATAACGGAAAAAATTTGCTAGAATTAGTAGTAACATTTTATGTAATGTTATTTGTTCTTCATAAATACTGAAAAAGTTATCCCAAACATTTCGTCATTTACAGCACGCCGACATATACACAATGTAAACAGAACGATTAAAATTAAAAAAATTAGACTTCGTACTCACTTTATACAAATTAAAATTAATCGGATTTAGTAGCAAAATAAACTACAAAAAGCACTATTTGGTTTGATTTGTTTCGCAGAAGAAAAAAAAGTGGTAATGGTAAATTCGGCTGGTAAAGGTTACCACCGCATTGTTTTTCTACTCCAGCCAGCCAATAATTTGTCGATAGCAGGGCGCCTGGAGCAGAGCTCCGTATCCCTAGTCAGGTAACATATATGTGGGTCACAGTCTTCCACTGAACCTAGTCCTTCAATAGGGGCCAATAATGATGAAGAAACAAGTTAGTAGTAAACAAAGAATGCTGTAAACAGTGATCTTAGGGCCGATCCCACCAACGTCTGTTAAAATAGTGCTAATGTCTGATTAACTAATCAGTCACTAAATTTAACGGCCCACTAAAGCATACTTAAAAACCATCCCGTCCCACCAAGCTATTCGACTGTTAAAAACGTTCCGGTTAGTTAATCAATGATTAAACCGATTTTTAGATGATACGAGTTCTCTGATTGGTCCGTTATTTCTATTTCGAAAATATAACTTCAACTTCTACATGTTTACGTTCTTACTTCTCGTAAGGGAGCAATTTATTTATTTTCGTGTTATATCAAATTTGTTCTACAGGAATAATATAAATATCATTCACGTTTACACAAATATATATACATTATGAGAAAAGATTTTGTTATAATTTAGCGGGAATTCTTTCCTTTTTAAGGAAATACGTATTTGAAATTAATGCATATATTTCTAATTTAAGAAGTTACCCAATTAAAAAAAATCTCTTTTTAATTGTATTACGATCAGTATATATAGTTTCTTTAATTCGCACTATAAATACTATTTCAATGTGGTAGATTTGTATGAATAGTACTGTCAAAAATGTAGAGAAATGTGTGTGTGTGGAATGGAAACAACCATAAATGTAATTTTGGTAAATCGGGAGAAGAGACCCCCACTCATTTTTCTAAGTACAAAATTGCGCCAAGTTGGTGCGTTTCTCCGTGTTTTGAAATTGACTCCTCCCCACTCAAGTGACGTATATTCTCGTGTTTAAAAATAGACTCCTCCTACCAAAGTGGCGTATTCTACAGTTTTATGAACTGGAATTTTGTTAAATGATATTGCAATTGAATATAAATAAAAGTGAATAATACTCATAAAAAGACTGCAAAATACGATTTTTGTGCATTATATTGCGCAATGGTAGAATTATAAAAATATTGCGTAACGGCAGCAAAATAAAATTTTAGAAACCATATTGAAACACTCGATACTTAAAATATTTTTTGAATTTAAATCAATATCAAAAACTTATAACTCGAAACATCGAAAATCACAAAAAAAAAGACAATACTTTAAACGTTGATACTAGAAATTTAAGACAAAACGATACTTAGAAGAAATTTGATGAAAACGAAACGTAGAAGAAGTTTATAAAGATTAAAAACAAATTTAGGAACTTTTCGACCAGTCGTTCGTTCTCTGTCGAAGATCGCTACGTGAAAAGAACCGTTTGTGCAACAGCTGATCCGTAGTAATTCAAACATGATTCTACGCCTGCTTACTTCACTCGCTAAGAAAACATCACAGAATCCCGCCCCGCTGGCTGTCGGAGGTCGCCCGTAGCAACAGATGTTCCGTGGCTCATAGAGTGATGTAGCAATTCGAACATGGATCTACGCCCGCTTCGCGGGCTTACCTCGCTACGCTCGCCCGCTAAAAAAACATCACAGAATCCGGCCCCGTTGGCTGTCGGAGGTCGCACGTAGCAACATATGTTCCGTGGCTCAGAGTGATGTAGCAATTCGAACATGGATCTACGCCCGCTTCGCGGGCTTACCTCGCTACGCTCGCCCGCTAAAAAAACATCACAGAATCCGGCCCCGTTGGCTGTCGGAGGTCGCACGTAGCAACAGATGTTCCGTGGCTCAGAGTGATGTAGCAATTCGAACATGGATCTACGCCCGCTTCGCGGGCTTACCTCGCTACGCTCGCCCGCTAAAAAACATCACAGAATCCGGCCCCGCTGGCTGTCGGAGGTCGCACGTAGCAACAGATGTTCCGTGGCTCATAGAGTGATGTAGCAATTCGAACATGGATCTACGCCCGCTTCGCGGGCTTACCTCGCTACGCTCACCCGCTGAAAAAACATCACAGAATCCTGCCCCGCTGGCTGTCGGAGGTCGCACGTAGCAACAGATGTTCCGTGGCTTATAGAGTGATGTAGCAATTCGAACATGGATCTACGCCCGCTTCGCGGGCTTACCTCGCTACGCTCACCCGCTGAAAAAACATCACAGAATCCTGCCCCGCTGGCTGTCGGAGGTCGCACGTAGCAACAGATGTTCCGTGGCTTATAGAGTGATGTAGCAATTCTAACATGGATCTACGCCCGCTTCGCGGGCTTACCTCGCTACGCTCGCCCGCTAAAAAAACATCACAGAATCCGGCCCCGTTGGCTGTCGGAGGTCGCACGTAGCAACAGATGTTCCGTGGCTCAGAGTGATGTAGCAATTCGAACATGGATCTACGCCCGCTTCGCGGGCTTACCTCGCTACGCTCGCCCGCTAAAAAAACATCACAGAATCCGGCCCCGCTGGCTGTCGGAGGTCGCACGTAGCAACAGATGTTCCGTGGCTCATTGAGTGATGTAGCAATTCGAACATGGATCTACGCCCGCTAAAACACATCACAAAATCCGCTGGCTGTCGGAGGTCGCATTCAGCAACAGGTATTTAGTGGCTCATAGAGCATATGGTTCATAGAGCACAGACTTACGTCCGCTGCGCGGACGTAAGCCTGTGCTATATGAGCCATAGAACACCTGTTGCAATGTGAGAGCTCCAACAGCCAACGAGGCTGGACCGCGGGTAAGACCGCGAAGCGGTAGTAGGTCCATGTTCGAATTGCTACAGACCAACTGTTGTCACATTGGAACTAGATCCGACTGTCGCCCAGTTAACCGAAAAGTACCAAAATGTGATAAATAATGATACTTAAAAAATATTTGATTAAAAAACGACACTTAGCAAAATTTGTGATAAAAAATGGAACTTAGAACATTCGTACCTACTTGCAATCAACGACTAATTCATACACCATTCAATCACATTCATCTTACCACTATCAATCAAACAAAAAAAAACAATTCTAAATCTTTCACTCTTCCCAGCTATTTAGCACATATAACCCAAATCAAGGAAACTTGAGAAACGATGAAAAAAGATCTCCAAACTTACTCCAATCTATCAAATTTCAAAATCAACATGTAGTTGTATCCAAAAATCCAAAATTAACGTAGCTGATTAATAAAAAAAAAATCCGAAACGACCGAGAATCACAACAGAAGCAAGAAATGCGCTGCTATTCTGTACAAGTTTCTCAAAAGACGGTTGCCAGAGTTACTAAAGAGTCGCCAAGGTGCAATATAGCATTTCGCAAGTACTTTTAACTAAATTTAAGAAAAAATGGAACTTAGAAAAGAACTAACCTCATTCCTCGTCATCCTCTTCTTCCTCAGTATCCGAGTGATGTAAAAAACTATTTTCTTTGTCTGCATCTTCGTCACGTCTATGGGGAGGGAAGATAGAAGCTACAGCTTTCAAATATTTGTTCCACGCTTCCTCCCCAATAGAATGCTCCTGCTGTCGTTTCCACATGTATTCATAGAAGTAAGAATTAAAATACTTTTTAACCTTCCTCCCTTTCACTTTTCTTTTGATTGCAGACCAAGTTCCTTCAATGGAATTGGTATGCGCTCCTGTCTCGGGGTCTTTGAAATGGTAACTGTGATTTACCTGAAGGTGCATGAAGCCTTTATGTTCAAGACAATCATACGCCTTCCAACAGTCCGATATTATCAATGTCCCCTTCTCAACATACTTTTCGATCACATTCAGCAAACATTTACTCGACCTATTAGAAACCTTAGTGAAAAAGCATTTATTAGTACCCCTTTCAATCCCCCCAAACACCCATTGTCCTTCCACAGGCTTTCCTCTTCCATACTTATTTTTACCAAACTTACTTTCATCTATCTCCACAGTCACACCAGCCCCCCCAATCTTACTTCTATTTTTAAAAAAAGCACTCATACAAATGTCACGGCAAAACTGTTTCCAATCGGTAACAGTTTTTCCCGAGACATTCAAATGATTCATCACAACCTTGCATTCAATATTTCCAAACCACATTAAAGTTAAAATTAAAATCTCAATTATACTTAATTTACTGTTATCAAACCACGTACCCTTTCTCACACTCCTACATACTTCATGTTTATCATCACCCGATCGCTTTCTACACCTCCATTCAAATCCATCAATCAATCTCTCTCTTTCACACAATTTCATCTCATCTCCACACTTAGGACATTCATACCTAGCACTTATTAAACCTTTTAACACACACCAATCAATTACTGCTCTCTTACCTTTAGCTTCCAGCATATAATAAAATTTAAAGCTTGACTCATTTTGACCAACATCCACTCGAACACGTTTTCTGGAACATTCGCTCGAATCCATTTGCGGCTTACCAGATGCCATTTAGTAACCCAGTCTGCAATCCACAAAAAACTACTGAAAATCAAAATGATATGTTCCAGAAAAAAGCTTAACAATCGATCAAGAAAGATTTATTTCAAAGAAGTTCTAAAAATTACTGAACTATCTACAAAAAACTACAGAAAATCAAAATAATGTGTTCCAGAAAAAAGGCCTAATGCAATCGATCAAGAAAGATTTATTTCAAAGTTCCAGAAATAACGCAATGCTATTCTAATATTTACTGGCTATTAAAATGCAGATTCCCCAAAAAGTCGCGCGCTGATTGGATATTCGTGGGTTACCAGAAGTCATGGGCTACCAGATTGTGAAGTATACGGAATGAATTGGCGCTCTTTCGTAATTTGAAAAATGAGTGGGGGTCTCTTCTCCCGATCAACCTTTAATTCTATTAGATAAATTAATTATTAT